>JABTXL010001700.1:3997437-4056557 GCA_025134845.1 Neodon shergylaensis
AGTACCAACTACGAGACCCACCAAAATTCAGGTGAGTTCAGACTGAGGATTTAGATCACCGCCTTCATTTCAAATGGTTGATGGGTTATCTGTATAATGTATTGATTTTATTATTTCTTCAAAGACTTCCCACGCAGTCTATTGCCATCACCCTTGTTTGCTTGCCCCTTGAAGTGGATATATCCCTATTGCAAAAGGATAATGATTTTGAGTGCACTGTTTCAGATACTAGGAAAAATATCATCTTTTAGATTATCTAAGCATTCACATGCTTTATCTAGTTATGGCAAAAAATCAGCAATTCTCAAAAAATATTCACTTGCTAATTTTAAAAAACTTTTTTTATTCGTCTTTGTGCCTTCCATATCACGCATCTCTATTCCATTTATCTCGCCCCTCCTTCATATCTGTCCCCTTCCCTTGAAACCTCCCACTCAAATAAAAAATCAAAATTTAAGAGAAAAATGAAAAATATCATTATGGAAGCTGTAGTGTGACACAGGAGTCATAGAGTCAATCCTATTGTCCATGTATCTTTACTTGCAAGTGTTCTTTGAAAGAGTCATTGGTCTGATTTGAGGCCTTTGAATTCTGCTATGTCTAGACCTTCACTGGGGATCCTCTTTTTCATGTTGCCCTGTATCATGGAAATCCTGCAGCTTTGGGTCTGAAGGACCAGCCCTGTCATGTGCTCCAACAGATCATAGATGGGACAGATATTAGAATGGGCCAACTCATAGGCATGGTTCAGAGCTTGGGTAGTTACAGGGTTGGTCAGCCTCCAAGATCATCCCCATTCTTATGACTAGGGTGAGCTCTCTGACACTGCCACATCTAGTTTACTCCTTGCAGCCATGAACAAGGGGTAGCACTGGTTCTCATGCCTTCATGTCCTCAGGGTTATCTCACCCCCACTCACACCAGCAGGGCCAGCTCTCCTGTGCTGCCCAGGTGAGGTGCAGGGCCTGCTTTCCTGACTGCTGCAGCTGGAAAGGGTGAGGGTCAGCTCCGCTGCCCACCACAGGTGGCAGGGGAAAAGGGGTGTTGAAATTTTGATTTTAAAATAGTTCAGGAACTGATTGATAGATTAAATTGGTCTTATTTTACTTAAAATTAGTTTATTTTATATCGTGTTAAAATAAACAAAGTATTTACATGAAATTTATAAACAATGTCTCTACAGAGAAAAGGACAAAATCAAGAGAATCCTTTGTTGGCCTTGTCTGCTGATGTTCTCCTTCTTATGTGTAATGTTGGAGCAACCTACGGAGTATGGATCCTTTTACATTGCTCTTAGACAGATGTTACTGCCATTGGTACTTGATAGTCTTTGCCATTAATTATGTGACAAGAAGCAAGTCAGATCTCCTTGTTCAGTTTTAAAGTGTATACACAAGGAAACGAAATATCTCAATCCCTCTGTCCCCTCCTTTCCCTCCTTCTCCCTCCTCTCTCCTTCTCTTTTGTCCTTAAAAAAAAAACTTATGAAAAATTAAGTCTATAGAGACAATCACAGAGTAATCTTCCAGATCTCATAAACAGTCTTGAGATTCCACAGAATTGGAGGAGATTTCATTAGTACCTGTAAAGGGTGAAATGCTAATGTTTTAGCAGCATGTATAGAAAATTGTCTAAGTTTTAGTAGTAGCCCACATATTCGATTAGACTAAAACATCATTAATAAGGCTTCTTCTCTCACAAATTTACCTCTAGAAGTATTCACTGTTGGAAGCATTAAAATTACACAACCCAGTTATGGTAGTCTATAATAACTGAAGATTTTTTGCAATGGGAGAAATGAGGTCCAGGAAGCATCTTTAGATTGTCACTTAGCTATGCAGAACATGCCTCGATGTCTTCGTTTGAAAGTGTATGTGAGTCAGCTCAGCTGGGAGAAGGCAAACTGGGAATTAGAACGTGTAGGAATAGAGAGCCAGTCTTCCTAATGTGGCTTCCTTTTATTCTTTTATTTTGCAAAGTCCTAAGGAAAGAAATAAAGATATCGATTCTCAATTATCTATTCCCAAGTATTTCCTAATTTACTTTATTTTGCTCTCCCAACAATGGAAATGTCTTAATTTGAAACGAAGCTCATGTCTAGGGCCATACTACTCTGAACGCACCCAATCTCATCTGAAATAAAGCTCTTGCACTCATGGAACTCCCTCTGGAAGAATGGAGACGTGCTTTGTAGTGTCTCCAAAACCCTGAAGGGTAGCAAAAGGTAGCCTGACAGCCACTCAGCCTGGCTCATTTCTTAGATGTTATGATCAAACTCGGATTACAACTCACTACAAATGCAAGTCATAAAAGGCTAGAAAGTGACAAAAGTAAAAAAGTATATTTATTTCTCTGAACAATAACTTGATTCTCTCCAGTAATGTACCCATTTCGCTGATTAAGTATTTTCCCTAAGGCAAAATCACATGGGAGCTAAATAGTATGCTGCTCATTTAAAGACTAAATGCTCTGAATGCTTTTCTTAGACTAGGGTGTTCTTTCCCTAGTATTGAGGGGGATCCTTAAGCCAATAGCCTTTAAGATACTGGCCTACATTGGGCATGGTCTCAGGTACTATAAGTGCAGACAAATAGCATGTGTGGCCTTTTTTTTTTCCTGTGGAATTTGGTTCCAGTTCCCAGCGTGCACACAGGACTGTGTCTAGCTACCCTTACTATGAATTTATCCCCAAATAAACAAACCATTGTTATACTTCATCCTAGGCTATTTTGGAACTCTTTGATACAATTACAACTTGGCAACCAAGTGGCCCGAGTCCACACCATTTCCCAACCCCGCGTAGACCCATTTGCAGCCTCCTCCCACACCATGCAACTGAACTACCCCTCTGGCACAGCTGTGCATGGCTTGGCTCTGATGGCCCTCTGTGGCGACATGGCAATTTCTCACCAGCCCATGCCCGCGTGTGGCTCAGTTTAACTGTGCAGCCCTATGACACAGTTGAGTTACTGCCACCCACAGCTACCTTCCGCAACTCCTCTGAGGATTCTCTGGCCCTTGTGGCTCACTGTTGCTACCCAAGTTAGGATCTGCTTATGAGCTATTGATACTTGATAGCTGCTAGGGGATTAAAAAAACAATTTTCCTTAAGGGTATGTCTTCTGGCAGGTCAGTTAAGCCCAAGGATGGCTCTGCACCCTGGGAATATGGGCAGCGCATATTAGACATTGTTGATTACAAAAGGAAATTTAAGATAACAAAAAGTTGGATGTGGGTGGGAGAGTATGGGAAAAAGGAAGGGGTTGGGAAAGGAAGGAGATGAACATTCTCAAAGTGCATTCTATGTATATATGAAATGTTAAAAGAATAAAAATGTTGTATTTTTGAAATTCCCTGTCTTATAGAGAAAGTAATCAAGCTGAAAAGCGTTGATACGTTGATTCACAAAAGTTCCGTCTTTTACAATCTCACAATTCATGCTATATGTCAAATATTTTGAGAGTTTCACTGTTGTTCCAAAGGCAAGTTCACTTTCTGCTACAGTTATATGGAGGTTTTTGTTTGTTTTATAAAATATGCGATTTGTAAAAATTTAACTCTCTGGACTGAAAGTTTCATTTTATACAAAGACATCAGCTAGATACAAGGGAATTTTAATAAAGAAATGGCGTGGACAAAGTGTTAGCAGCTTAAATGTATGTATAAGGCTTGCAGATTAGAGAATGTTTACAGACTCAGCTAGAGAAAATGTGTTAGAGACAGGAAAATTCAATTACAATATAAGTACTGTGTGTTGACTATCCATAGCCTTGGATACAAGTGTCTTCAGCCTTGAAGCTTAGTGTTACGGTACACATCCTAAATACTGGGAGAAAAATATAATAGCCTATTAATTGGCAATTTATCACACAACATGGAAATTTAATGCAAAATTGGTTGGCATCTTGAATGGAGAAAACAAGCAATACAAAGAAGACAAATTATGGATGTATAGCTAAACACAATGCTGATGCCTATCTGTTCTTTAATGTAACTAGGGCTGTGCTGTTTCGATGAAGGTAGTTTTGGTTTTTGTAAATGCTTCACCGTAATCATAACCTGAATCAGATCTGCATATGTAAAAACATGCAGTAATACTTTAATCAATATTTATTCTACTTCACATTCTCAGAGTCGATAAATTCAAGCAATGATATATTTGATTAGATGTTAAAGTGTGAGCATATCATGACTCAAATAGTTATTAAGCACTTAGGTTTTCTTTATACTGGATATAAGAAATGTAATATAGAAGTCACTAGTTACTGCATTATCAAAAGGTTAATTTATAGTTAAAATCTGAGTCACTGCCGGTCTATAACCATAGAGGCTATCTGAATAATAAATATAAACTGAGAACATAAATTGTCAGAGGGATGCTGCAGGAGCATCGCAACTTTTCTACTGTCTTGGTACAGCACAACAGTTAATATGACCCTCCAATTTCGGTACAGACACATTTCAGAAGTAATTTTGTGTGTGAGGAATGCTATATGCCAAATTTATATAAATTTAAATTTTGTATTTTCCATGACAGGGCATTTCTAACCCAGACATATTGAGCATCCTCCCTCCTGCTCACTTAACAAAAGCTGATGTTTAGAACCCAGGCTGTGTGTACAGACTGATGCTTAGAACCCAGGCTGTGTATCCAGACTGGTACTGAGAACCCAGGCTGTGTATCCAGACTGGTACTGAGAACCCAGGCTACGTATCCAGACTCATACTGAGAACCCAGGCTGTATATCCAGACCTGTACTGATGACCTAGGCTGTGTATCCAGACAAGCTGAGGCTGCTGTTATCTTGAACATTGTCCATAGCTAGGCTTTGAGAAATTCTTCATTGCTTTAATAATATTTTATTTATTTTTGAAACATTCATAGATTTAAACAATGTGTTTTGATATTATATATCCACCATAACATCCTTCCAATTATCATAGTACCCTCACCCTACTTCTCTGCTAACTTCATGCCCTCGGTTTTTGTTGCCAATATTAGTAAAGCCCTGAATTTAATTAGTGCTTCTCAGAGGTGCATGGCGAAGGGCATCCCCTGAGTCCTGAGCAATCTCAGTGGCCATGCCTCCAAAGGAAAATGACTTTCCCTAACTCAATAGCCACCAACTATCAATAGCACTTCTGCTAAGGGAGACAGCTCATGAGACACTTCTCCATGAATAATGGAATTTTAATTGGCTTCGTCTTGTGCAGATAAGCACAGAAGTTATGAGTTAATGACAGCAAACAACTATGCCATTTCCACAAGTCAGCATTTCACAGATTTCTTCCTCATTCTCTGTGAAGATTACAACATATCCATGATCAAGCCAGAGTTACCAATAATGCATAGGTGTCCCATTAAATAAAGAAATAAAAGCATTTTCTCTTTTAGTCATTTAATCAAGAGAGCAGCCATATTTGAATCCCTCATGTTCCCTGTGCTTTACATCTTCTTTCTTTCTATTATAGAAATCTGAATCTTGGCCTGTCTGATGACTGGCTTGTGACTCTATTGTTCCTATGCTTCTGTGTGTGTTTTTCTGTGTGTTTCTGTCTGTGGTATATGTGTGTGTATATGCACTTGTTCGTGCATATGGGAGAGAGAGAGGGAGGGAGAGAGAGAGAGAGAGAGAGAGAGAGAGAGAGAGAGAGGCCTGTTTGTGAGTTGTGTACTGTCTGTACATAGGAACAGCCCTCATGTATCATGATTCATAAAAACCCAGAGACAGCTATTGTTGTTCAAGGTGAAGATCAGAAAAGCAAAGCTGCCCAAACACTAGAGAGCTCTTACCTCTACCAAGGCTCAGAAAAGGGGGCGATCCTGTCCTTAGCATGACTGCAGACTGCAAAGCTCTCCACCAAACCTCAGACTGCAATGAACTCTTGTCCCCTCCTACCTTGTATATCTCTCTGCCCAGCCCATATCACTCCTGTCTCTACTCCCCTCATGCTGAGATTAAAGGTGTGTGACTCCCAAGTGCTTGGAGTACCTTTGTGTGAGTTCTCTTTCTCTTTTTAGACAGATTCAATCTCGTGTAGCCCAGGGTGGCTCTGAGTCCTACAATTAAACGTGTGTGCCACCACTTCCTGGCCACGAGTGGTTTAGCTCTACACTCTGATCTTCAGGCAAGCTTTATTTATTAAAATACAAATAAAATATCACTATAGCTTTACTCTGTTTATTGAATAGTAATGAAAGCATTACATGGTTAAGGAATAGGGTATTTACAGAAATCTTTCAGTTTTAAAAAGGATTATGCCAGGACTCCATTTAATCCCAACTAACAATAACATATCTGGAATCAGTTGGTTCCGAATAACAAGCATCATTGTACATAAACCAATAGCCATAAACGGTTGTTTTAGACCTTAATGGTATATTTTAGGAAGTTGCTTGCAATGTCTGCATTTGCTGCTTTCAGCAAACCATTTGCATGCTTTACTTTGGGTCAGGGTCATGGAAGAAAACATAATTTAGGATTGCAGCTGTGCATTGATTCAGATTATAAAAATTGATTGCATGGGAAATCCAAGGCAAATTAGGTTGATTGTTACATTGTAATATAAAAGGTAGTTTCAGTATGCAGTAGACTGTATTAAGTCTTAAGAGACCTCAAGGTGTATTAATAACTTTTGTGATGTCCTGCAAGCTTCTAGTCTCTTAGAATGTAAGAGATATTTTCAGAATATTGCATAGCCACAATTCCCCAGCTCTTATGTTCTTTCTGCCCACTTGAATGGTGGGTGTTCAGTACAAAGCAGAAATTGTAGAGACTGATTATAAGCTGGTAACTACATGGAAGGCACCTAGGCTATCTCAGTCCCAGGAAAAACCTTGTGGAAAAGTCTATTCTTTGTATGGATTTGCCCTGTTCTTTCTGATCAAATCCTACACAGTGAATATGACGTATTCCAGGGTCAGACAGCTGCTTTCCCTGCTATTTTACAAGGTACTGAGTTCAAACTCAGTCTTTTGGGTCCAAATTAACTCCACTATACCCCCACTTTTCCTTAAGTTTTATGATTTCTTATGTATGGATATATTCCAAGGAAGAAAGTTCTATAGAACAAGTTCCATGACATGCTACAAAAAAAAAAAAAATAAATAAATAATCTACAGAGAAACCCTGTCTCAAGAAAACAAAACAAACACAAAAAGGAACAGACTTAGAAGTAGAATGTGCTCTCCTTTGCTTATTCATATTTCTTCCTATACCCAAACATGCTTATCATGTTTCCAGGTTTTGAAAATTCCAATGTTGTTGCATATATAAAAGAAAAATAGGTCACTGGATGATTTTTCTTTCCTGAAGTACTAGAGGTTAAACCTACAGCATCATATATGCTAGGTAAGAACTCTGCCACATACCCTGTATTCTTTTTATTTTGAAACAGGCCTCCTTACATTGCCCAGAAAAACCTTGTACTTGCAATCATAAGTAGCAAGGATGGTAGACTGTACCACCAGATACTCTTTTTCTCATCTTTCAGTATCCATAATAGTTTGGAAGGGTCAATCTTGCTGGTAAATGAGTCACATACATTGAAGGGCAGTAATATAAACCTGGAGCTTACCCACTCAGTTTTAAAGAAGAACCCCAAAATGTGCTCACATGGCAATAAGGACGGTCAGAGAATGTGCTTTTAGGCTTTGAGTGTGGAAGTGCAGTATTTAATAATGGTGATATATTTCTTAGAATGTAATCCTTAGGCATCTGATGTAAGAAATCATGGGGATAATGTCGAAAGCTGACCTTCTCTTCTGTAAAACCAAGGCAAAAGAAAAAAATAACTAAAACCTTTTCTCATTTTTTGGAATAGTACAACTTTAACATAAACTCAAAACAGAACTGGAGGTAAAACCCAAGTATATTGATATTTTAAGCTTCCCTTGCTCTTGAGCTCTTGAGAGATACAGATTTTTTATTCATATAAATATATATTTCTCCAACTTATTATAAATGCAGGAACAGAAAATATGGTGCCAAAGTACCTGGAGTCTTCATTGCTTGAAAACTCATCCAAGGTTATTATTTCAACTATATCTTGATATAAATACAGAGAAAAACAGCCAAGAAATTTGGTTGTAAAGTCTAGTAATGACAAGCAACCACAAATTACCAAATATAATATAGATTTTAGGTATAAAAATGTCACTGTTTTTACCATTAAATCAGACTTTAAAGCCAAAAGTCATCTAAAGAGTTTGGATGAAAGTAATTGGGTCTTGAAAAACCAGAAGTATATCATATCCCAAACATTCATATGCTATTAATTTTTCCTCCTAATGACATTTTAATATCTCAATGTGGCTTTTGATATGTGATGATTGTTAGTATTTATTATTTTTATTTTAACAAAGTCTGTTTGTTTTGAGTATAGAAAAGTACTATAGAATCTGGCTGGAGATATGTTTAAGTTGGTAAAGAACTTCCTGTGCAAATGTGAGGTCCTGAGAAACCACATGCATCAAGTGATGGGAGGTCCTGCGGACCACATATGTCAGGTGATGGGAGGATCTGAGGACCCACATACGTCAGGTTATAGAAGGACATGAGGACCCGTATATGTCAGGTGGGGTCGCATACATGTCTGTAACCCCAGTGCTAGACCATAGAGTCTGAGGAATTCTCAGAATCAATTGGTCAGCAAGCCTATTTGAATCATTAAATTTCTGGTTCACTAAAACACTTTGTCTCAAAAATATGTAAAGAATATATATACTAAAATAATAAAAACATAAAGAAAAATGTTATTAAGGAAGCCATCCACTTCTGGCTTCCACACTCATATACATACATGCAAGAAAACACACAAGAACACCTACACACAGAGAAAAAAGAAACAGAGAGATACAGAGGGAGAGACAGAGAGATAGAAAATAATACATTGATCCCGGTGGAAGATAATTATCTTGTTTTCTTTCTCTGATCTAGTATATTTTTCAGGTAAAATTCAGAAGTTTGACCTTAGGCATCAAGCAAATTCATAATACTGGACCAATTTTGTAACTGAATATTTAAACCCTTAGGGTTTAATTCTTTCCTAATTCAGTTCATTGTTCACATTCTATTTGTTTGTGCTTATAAAAAAGTCTATTCCAAGATGTAACCATTGCTATTTACTGTGAGAAAAGTCCAATAAATAGAATGGCTTTTTCCAGCTTTTCTGGGAAAAAAAATTCAGAAGTTGGATGCTGGCAAGGTAGAGTAATTTAAAAAGGTTTAAATTAAATCCTGTCACCCATAAGCATCTCCACAGTGTAGGTTAACAACGACCCAAATGCACTTTCATCTGAAAGCTGTTTGGAAGGTAAATTGGATTGTTGTTCTCATCTAAGTTCTTAATGGAAGTGTATTTTCTCTTGAGAGTTCTGCCACTGTCAATACTCCACATAAATATAATGAGAATAAATTAAAGTTACAGATTATATTTGCCTTTATATTTACAATTTTTAATGCTTTATTATAACTGTGAGCCAGGTAGCTCCATACATTGAACACTGTTGAGATGAATGACTGTTAGCTGGACTTCAAAAATGAGACAAATTTTTCAGTTAGCATCCTTTTAACTGTATGGTAGCTTCCTTCCAAGCTGATCTTGAATGACCTTGCCACTGCACTTCACACTCTTTTGTCCTGCTTGTCTGTTGTCTAAGGGCTTTTCTGTAAAGCAACTGAAATTCATCAGACTTATTGATGAGCAGAGAGACATCCTCATTGCCCCCAACCATTTATGCTGGGGAACATTAGCTACCCCATCACAGGATTCTCATATTGTGAACATCCCTGACTGGGAGCCATTTTGTCCAAACCGGTATCTCACTGGCTCTCTTGTGAGTCCTTGAACCACAGCAAATAACAGCAGCACAAGCCAATAACTCACTGAGCTACAATAAAACAATTAAACAATCAAATTTCTGAATTTGAAGAAACGGTGAGTGGGCCAGCCACTTTTGTGACTATTGTGAGTGCTTTGAGCTCCGTGAGCTTTGAATCTTAGCACTTGGTGCTGAACTCAAGTCAAAAGATTACCAGCATGACTGCAAACACTTATATTTGCTTGCTTATTTTGTGTGTGTACAGGTGCATGTGGAAGTGTGTGTGTTTGTGAAGATATGTGTGCCTATAGGTGTGTGTGTGTGTGTGTGTGTAGAGTATATGTGTGCATCTGTGTGTGGATTGTGGGTGTGTGCCTGTGGAGGACCCAAAAGGTACAAAACGTCCAAGGTTAAAGGACCTTGTAATCCTTAGATGAAAGAATTAGTAGAGTTCTATCACACCACAAACTCTGGTACCAATACTGGAGACTCCCACCACATAAGAAATATCTTCCATACTTTAAGACATTGAGATTTCTATTATTTTCAATATCTGTGTGTTTTCATATAAGGGATAAAATATATATTTTAAAACTGTTTTATGAGACCTCATACTTTAATTGTTCTTTCGGGGTCTGAATTCCCAACATAAACTATTTTTCCCTCTCTGGACCAGCACGGAGGCACGGAAATAACTGAGACATAGTTTACACAGCAATATCAGAAGGGAGTCTCAGGGTTCATTCGAATCCTGAAGATCATCCACGTTTATTATCCAAACACCTTTTATCCCCCAAGGTAAACTGAGGTGGAAGTTCATTAGCATTCTGTTTCCAGGGTAGCAGACTAAAGTCATGTCTGCAGCTCAGTCACTAGCTTGGAAAGGACACCTCTTCTCAGGCGATCTACATAATTACAAAGCAAGGAGCAGCATGTCCTAAACTTTTGTTAGGGTAGCGACAGCCTGTCTGCAAGGGCACTTGACTGCTTCAGATACTAACCATGGCCTGAGAGCCACATAGAAATATGAGCCTACATTGTTCTGTACCATGTATTGGAACATTTGATGTGGACAATGAAGGCAGGATGATTTCAATGTTGGGAGAAGAAAGTCCACATATATACCACATTCTTAGTCTGCATATACACATCCTATGTCATAAAATGACAGAGCATAAAAGTAATGTCTACATTTCAAAACACCTTGAAATTTTTCAATCATTTCTGTGTATTTCCCTCAAATTTCAAGATGTCATTATTTTTTTCTGCTGTGTAGTACTCCATTGTGTAAATGTACAGCATCTTCATATCCATCAATGCGATCGATGCTCATTAAAATCCCAGCAAAATTCTTGAAAGAACAATACTCAATTTCATATCGAAAAGCAATAAATCCAGGATAGCCAAAACAATCCTGTACAATAAAAGAACTTCTGGAGGCTTCACAATCCCTGACTTCAAACTCTACTGCAGAGCTACAGTACCTAAAACAGCCTGCTACTGGCATGAAAACAGACAGGAGGACCAATGGAACCAAATCAAAGCCACAAATATCAATTCACACACCGATGAAGACTTGACTTTTGACAAAGAAGCAAAAAAAAAAAAAACTAAAATAAAATAAAATGGGAAAAAAGCATATTCAACAAATAGTGCTGTATAACTAGATATCAACATGTAGAGGAATGAAAATAGGTCCATATCTACCACCATGCACAAAACTCATGTCCAAATGGATCACAGACCTCTACATAAAATCAACCACACTGTACCTCATAGAAGAGAAAGTGGGAAGTACACTTGAATGCATTGGCACAGAAAACCACTTCCTAAATATAACCCCAGCAGTTCAGACACTGAGAAAAATGATTAATAAATAGGACCTCCTGAAACTGAAAAGCTTCTGTAGAGCAAAGAACACAGTCAACAAGACAAAAGGATAGTATACAGAATGGGAAAAGATCTTCACTAACTCCATATTGGACAGAGATCTCCAAAGAGATCAAGAAATTGGTCATCAAAAGAACAAATAATCATGCCGGGCGATGGTGGCGCACGCCTTTAATCCCAGCACTCGGGAGGCAGAGGCAGGCGGATCTCTGTGAGTTCGAGACCAGCCTGGTCTACAGAGCTAGTTCCAGGACAGGCTCTAAAGCCACAGAGAAACCCTGTCTTGAAAAAAAAAATCTAATAAAATTGGGGAACAGACCAAAGCAGAGAAATCTCAACAGAGGAATCTAAAATGGCTGAAAGACACTTAAGGAAATGCTCAACATCTTTAGTCATAGGAGAAATTCAAATCAAAACAACTCTGAGGTCCCATCTTACACCTGTAAGAATGGTCAAAAACACTGATGACAACTTATGCTGGAGAGGATGTGGAGTAAAGGGAACACCTCTCCATTGCTGGTGGGAATGCAAACTGGTACAGCTGCTTTGGAAATCAGTATTGTGATTTATCAGGAAATTAGGAGACAACCTACTCCAATGCCTTATTTTCAATGAAAACTTTAGGTGCTCATCCTAACTTAAACTGCGGTTTCTATTTTTGTCTAAGAATCAGTAGACTATTGGATACAATAGGATATAAATAAGTTGTAATATCTCAGTCTAAAACTCTTTCAGTATGTACTTTGAACCATGATGTTCAGGGAAACATTAAAGAATTCAGGTATTAATTAACCTTAAAACCTAACATGATCTTATTCCTTAAATATTTATATTAGCTTCAATTCTTTTAAATACTTTTTGTCATGAATATTAAAGAGTTCATTCATTTTCAGTATCAAACAATTCAGAAATTAAACTCATTTCAATATATAGAGATATTACTTTCTCCAAAACTCCCTTGTTTTCATAGCTCCTCTTTAGCAACATCAATTTATTGCTGGACTTACAGATGATACAAGAGTCACCAAATCCTCCAGAATCTTCTTAAAGAAAAAATGCCAAGTGCTCCCAGGATTCCACGCTCCTTACACAACCCATTAAAAGAGTGAATATTTTGATAATCTTAATGAAAACATTTCTCGATAGATACCTCTCTTTGCACTGACCATTCTAGAAAGAGATCTCTAGTCTAAATCACAATCTTTCTTTGGTAGATTTCAAGCTCCTTACACAACCCATTAAAAGAGTGAATATTTTGATTGTCTTAATGAAAAGATTTTTTGATAGATACCTCTCTATACATGGACCATTCTAGAAAGAGATCAAAATTATGAATCATAATCTTTCTTTTGTATCTATTTTTTGAGAATTCCATACATATGTAAAAAGAAATTTTTAAGTATTCATTTTACTTTATATGTAGGTCATAACATGATATCAACAACCACTCTGGAGCCCCACAAACAACTGAGGAGAGATCCTATTGCTCCCTGTCTTTGCAGGCATTCGGTGTCTTTAAATGGTCCAGAGCTTTTTCCTTGTAGCCTACAGACAGTATGAGCTCATTACTGTAATTTGCAGTTTACCAGTGACATATGGAATAAGCATTTTTCCATGAGTTTTTCATTTTTTTGTATATTGATCTCTTAGAAGTGTGTGTGTAATTCTGCTGAGTATATTTTAATTAAGTGTTTGACTTCTTTTTATTGGGTTTTAAGAGTTATTTGTGTATTTCAATACTAGATCTTTATACCATGCATATTATAAGTGTTTTCTTCTGATGTTTGGATGGTTGCTTAAAATATTTTAAACTTCTTTATTGTCCTTTAAAAATAATTGTACCATATTTTTTTAAGAGTCATTAATTGCTAAGGTTATAAAATAAAGATAATTATTCTTATTTTTATTTGAATAAGTTGATTGCTGGAAACATGGGCCCAGCACATAATAGTTTTTTCTATAAACATGAAAATTACTGTAATCATCCCTTATATCCAATTGTTAATATTTAGACTGCATGAAAACATTTCCCTTATTATAATTTCCACAAGACTTAATAGAAATAAAATTTTCATAAGTTCATAAATTTAAATGACTCAAAAGCAGTTAAAAAAATCTAACAATTGGGTTCGAATTTGACAAAGAAGCAATGTAACCATGTTAATGTAGCAAAAATAACTTTTCACTTAAGTTTAGGTCTGTAATTAAGTTCTTGTAACATTTTATAAAGATTGAGCAGGAATCATACTCTATTGAACAAAAAAATGTGTTTACAAAGACAGAATCAATACATAGTTTAGAAGAAACCAATTTCATGTATTTCAGTTGTAATTGACCACAAAGGATTCTATTTGCTGTTTTATGATGGCACTATTACTATAGAGAAAAATCAATGCTTTTCCTCACCTAAATGTTTATCTTACAGTTCCCAAAGACCTCATCTTATTTATGAACGTGCTTATTAATATGGATGTTCACTAAAAGGACATCAGGATATAAATTTTTACTGTAGAAAATTACAGTGCCGTGTTCTGAGTAAAGGCCAGGAAAGTAGTTTCCTCAAGTGTTCAAATGACACCATTGCAAAAGCCAGCCTGCTCCTTGTCACCTGGAATAGTAACAAAGCCCCTGAAGAGATGGTTCAGTCTTTCTCACTTTGGCTATATCCAATCTTTTAATGTTCCCATACATTTTGCCTCAAATTAATTTTATACTCATTTCTCTTTGTTTTGTAGAATAAACAAATGTCAAGCACAACTCCAGGAGCTGCCTACCTAGCAGTGAATGCAGGAGGCAAAACTCCTGTTCTTTATAAAGCTTCAACAGAAACTCAAGAAGCAATCAAATACATGGCAGCACCTGAGGAATAGAGACAAGTGCTGCTATCAAGAACGGGCACATGACACATGATAGGAAACAAGGGTATTCATAGGAGACGGGGGAAGATGGACTTTTAAATAGATTGCTTGATGTCCCTCAGATAGCGAAGCACTTGAACAAATGTTGGAGCGTGATTGAGAACCATGTGGATGCAGTATATGATAGGAAACATGTGTGTCCATGGGAGACAGGGGGAAGACGGATTTTTAAATAGATTAGTTAAGAGGTCCTAAGACAGGGAAGCAATTGAGCCAATGTCGGAGGGAGATTGGGAACCATGAGGATATTTAAAGGAAGAGGACTCCAGGAATTGAGAAAACTAGTATAAGCCCAGAGATGAGAACCCTTGTTTATTCAAATGTCTCCCTAATTAGCACAGGCTAGCTTCAACTGACTTCATTCACAATCCTTTAACCTCAGTCTCCAAGGGATGGGACAGTGGGAATGCTGCCATGTGTGGCTAAAAATGGATATCATAAATAAAAATAATTAAGGTTAATAAAATAGAATTACTATTAAAATAGAATTATTTCATGTTCTTTTTTATCTATGTCAAATGTTCTGATATTCTATCATACTTCCCACTCTTAAGTCTTACAAAAAGAGCTAATTTGTTTTGCATTAAAGGTCGATCTTTTAAAGTCTATCCCCAGAGTGCAATTGAGAGCAATAAACTTTCACGATTGTCTGAGCAAACTGTTATTTTCAAGAAATTGAAATTTTCTTGCCTTAGAAGTTATAGAAAAGACAAATATAGGGTGAATTAATCCTGAGTGAAAGTGACACTCTTTTTTTTTTACAAAGGCTACTTTAAAATTTTTGTTTATTTCTTTATGGTGTGAAGTATATAAAACTGTCTCAGAATAGAAGAAGCACTCAGAAATATTTATTGCATTGTACAGAAAAACTAGAAAAACAGTGGTAAAGATGTTAATGGAAAGCATCACCTTATATGTGAGATCAGAACAATGATTTTTATGTATATTTTATAAATTTCCTTAAGAAGAATTTGTCTATATGCTTATTGGGTAGTAAATAGTCTAATTTCAGTTACTTAATCTTGAGGTTCAACGCTGTACAAGGCAAACTGGTGAGCAGGTTTGTTTTAAACAAAATCCTATTAAAACTTTTGTTTTTAATTTTATTAAATTTCCCTTTGTCTTTTTACAGAAGCCTTTTTATTAAGAATTTGTTAATAAAATCGTTTCTCATTTTACATAGCTATACCCATTCCCATTCTCTCCCCTCCTCCCTTTCTACCTTTCCCCTAACCCAATACCCCCATCCACTCCTCAGAAAGGGTAAGGCATGGGGAGTCAACAAACTCTGGCACTTCACTTCCGGGCAAGACCGAAGCCGTCCCTGCTATATCAAGCCTGAGCAAGGTATCTCTCCAATTAGAATGTGCTCCTAGATGTCACTTCAAGCACTAGGGATAAATTCTGGTCCCACTACCTGTGGCCCCACAAACTGCCCAAGCCTCACAACTGTCCCCCACAATCAGTGGGCCTAGTTTGGTTCTATGCAGGTTCTTTCGCTATCAGTCCAGAGTTAGTGAACTCTCACTCTCTCAGGCCAACTGTTGCTGTGGGTATCACCATCATTGTCTTGACCCCTTTGCTCATATTATCACTCCTCCCTCTCTTTGACTGGTTTCAGGTAGACTGGCCCAGTGCTCCTCTGTTGATCGCTGTATCTGCTCCCATCAGTTGAAGGTTCTATGAGGACAACTAAGGCAGTCATCAATCTGATTACAGGGGAAGGCCAGTTTAATCATCCTCTCCACTCTTGTTTAGTCTTATGTGGGGTCATTCTTATCCATTCCTGGGAATTTTCCTAATATCATGTTTCTCATTAGCTCCTTAATGGCTCCTTCAATCAAGATATCTCTTTCCTTTCTCTCCCTCACTGTTCTTCCCCCTTCTTGATCCCATTACCTCATGTTCTCCTCCTCCCTCTCCTTAACCCCCCTCCACATTCCATCCTCCCTTCTCCCCACTCCTAATTTTCTTAGGAGGTCTTGTCTCTTTCCCATTTCCAGAGGGAACCAATTATGTCTCTCGTAGGCTTCTCCTTGTTATCTAGTTCTCTGGTTATCCTTTGCTTTGCATCTAATATCGACTTTTGAGTGTGTTTTTCAATATGGGTCTGGGTTACCTCACTCTGGATGTTTTTTTCTAGTTCCATCCATTTGTATACAAACTTCAAGATGTCATTGTTTTTTACCGCTGAGTAGTACTCAATTGTGTAAATGTAACACATTTTCTTTATGTTTGAGGAGCACCTAGGTTGTTTTCAGGTTCTGGCTATTACTAATAATTCTTCTATGAACCCAGTTGAGTAAATATCCTCATGCTATGGGTTTGCATGTTTTGGGTATATGTCCAAGAGTGATATTGCTGAATTCTGAGGGAGATTGATTCCCAGTTTTCAGAGAAACGTCAATACTGATTTTCAAAGTGGCTGTACAAGTTTGAACTCCCACTAGCAATGGAGATGAGTTCCCATTACCCACATATTCTCCAGCATAAGCTCTCCTTGGTGTTTTTGACATTAGACATTTTGACCTGTGTAGGATGGTATCTCAGCATTACTTTGGTTTGCATTTCCTGATGGCTAAAGATGTTGAGCAATTCCTTAAGTGTGTTTCAATAGTTTGCAATTCTTCTCTTGAGAATTCTCCATTTAGATTGCTACCTGGTTTTTTTTTTATTGGATTATTTGGTAACTTAATATCTAGTTCCTTGAGTTATTTATATATTTTGGATATCAGTCCTCTCTCTGATGTGGGGTCAGTGAAGTTTTTTCCATTCATTAGGTGCTTTTTTATCTTAGTAAGTGTGTCCTTTGTCTTTCAGAAGCATCCCTGTTTCAGGAGGTCCCATTTATTAATTGTTGCTCTTAGTGTCTGTGCTATTGAGGTTATATTTAGGTAGTGGTCTTCTGTGCCATACAGTCCAGTGTATTTCCCACTTTCTCATCTATAAAGTTCAGTATGGCTAGATTTATCTTGAGGGTCTATATGTGTTCTTCCACATGTTGACATTCAGTTATACAACCCCATTTTTATTTATCTTATGCTATCTAAGTGTTCTTTGTTTTCTTCAGATCATGAAGCAACTTTTGCTTTTTCTATAAAAAGAAAGGAGCTCATGTAGCATTTATAACCCTCACAGTCTCTGTGAAACTGTTCAACTCTGATAAACATCTTGGAAACTTGAAATTGTCTTAATTTCTCATTCTCCCTTATGTCCTCTGTTACTCTTCATAGACTAGCGCCTCTGCCTTTTTATTGATTTATTTTCCTTAAACTGTGAAGGGAATTTTAATTCATGAGCCATCAATATCTCATTTCAGAGGATAGAAACCACAAGGACTAACCCTACACATTCTACTGCTCTGTGTGCTTGGGTATCCATAACAACTCTGTAACAGCAATGGCCCTTGTGATACTTTACTTTCTCTCTCAACTCTAGTTTCTCCAAGAACTGCTTCTCTGCTCTAGTCGGGATTTTCTTTGCTTCTAACTCTGCTGTTTTCATTTCTGGCTGAGGCCACACAGCCTTTGTCGGGGTGGATCTGTGCTGCCAACCCTGGTGATCTCAGAACAAATGAGAATGAGTGAAGCCGTTTTCAGTACTCTCTGTGGAAAGGATAGTCCTTGTGATTTCAGCTGAAGGGATGTGGCCAACCAGAGGTTCTTTTCTAGTCTGAGGAGTTCTTCCATATTGTTTTTTTGATAATTCAAAATAAAATAAAAACACCTGGATAGTCTCCCTAACCTGACGTAAAGTGACAGATTTGGGAATCACTATCACGTTCTAAAATTGGATCAAAATCTGAGCAAAAGACTTCCTGTATTTCTTTGAGATGTTCCGAAATCACATGATCATCTACCAAGTCAACCCCAACTGTTGAACTTTCAGGCAGTTTGTGAAAATACTTCTACCAAACTCTGAATATCATCTGGGATGAGATTAAAACCAATAAATATTTTATTTTCTACTATGAAGCGGTGTCTTCAATCCTTTGATTTAAATTAAAAGATACCTTAGACATCATTTTACTGAAAGTGCCAGAAGTATCCAGAATGGAAACTGAATTGCCAGTTAAGTAGTGATGCCATTTTATTGACAAAGGGCTCTAAGACAACTACTACTACCAAGAATTAGAGAAAATGAGGACTACGCTGGTTTGACCAAGGATTGGCTGGAAGAGAGAGGAGGAGAGAAAAGAACTCACAGATTCCTCTGTTGACTCTAGGTGGGTCTTAACATGCATACTAAAGATGACCTGCATGGGACTTAAAGCCAACAAGTGTAATGCATGTTTGCCACCAGAAACGTTTCCCAAAAGAACTGCCATCACTCTCTTTTCTACTGAAGAGTGTATCAAATTGGATAAACTAGCCATGAAGAACTGGAGAAATTGTTGTCATTATCTTGCTATGACTCAGTTTTGAAATCTTTTCTTTAATAAAAGGTAAAGTGTGAATGTGTTTCTTTTCTGTTGTAATCAGTGATACATTTAGTAAGTAACAGCAGTGTCTACCCACTTCCACCTTTCTGAGTAGAGCTCCATTGTGAAGGATTTGTAAAGGTATTGACTTAAACCTTCCTAGTTACTTAATTGTTTCTCTAGAAAACCCTTCTCTTTATGTTCATCATTCTTCTGGAAGAAGCCTATGCTCCAAAATATGAAGGAAGTGAACTTACTATGCAACCAAGCACTTGAACATTCAAACTTGAAAATTTCCAAACTCTAGAGTTGTTGTGCATCTTTTGAACAGGTGCTGATTTGCTCTGAACATCAGGCCAGCAGTTAGAAGGCTTCAGAAGATAAATGCCATTCTCTTCTTTGTCACTTGGAGCACCTGCTGGACTAATGAAACACCTGGCATCCTTTATTACTGATTTAATGTTTTCCAAAGACCTGTCACAAAGCTCTTTGCCTCAGGGACTCAAACTTTATTTCTCTTCTAATTCATTTTTGAAATTGCCGAGACACTCTACAAATGAAATTATTAAAATATGATTGGTGTATATGGCTGCACACTTATTATAGTAACAAGTTAAATGAGACTCTTTAAGACTTTTGTCTTTTCTTGCTTTTCTTGCTATTAGATTTAGTTGACAATTTAGAACAAAAATTAAATTCAATGGAAATAGTGATATGTAAGTCACTCAAGAAAAAACTGCAAATCTTAACTATGATGATATGGCTGAGTAAGAATATTGAGTTAATATTTTAATATAGTGCCACCAGGAAATAGCCAGGACCTTAGGAAGGAAATAAAAATATTTGCCATGTGTGTTTAAATATTACACCTGCACTTGATATTCTGTTTGTTGTACTGTGCACAAGATAGAGCAGATTTATCTTTTAATGAGAGGAAATTAAGAATCATGAAGGAGAAATTTTGGCAGGGAGAGCTCAGTTTAAGAATCAACTAGAGAAGTAAGTATTTTATCACATACAAATGCAAGAACTCAAAGATCATCCATTCACAATAAAATCTGACAGAAATAGTCAGGGTAAATCTTCCTTTTGTGATGCTAAAATGCAATGAAATAAACTATTTCTTGCTCATAGTTACAAGGTATATGTATTTTAAAAGGGTTAAGAAACTCATAGCCAACAAAACCATGGAAACTGTCATTCCCAGAAAAAAAGAAAAACTGTCAGGCATAGCCAGACTTTCACATAAATACTCAAGAATTTGCCAGAAGGGGCGTTGAACTAGGGCTGTGCAATAATTATTTCGTAATGAATGCTTGTTTTTGAAGAAATGCTAGCCATTGTGTCAATAAAAATGTAAGAGAAAAGTAAACAAACATCCTCTTACATAGAAGAGATTCCAAATTCACTCTGAGAAGTGAAAATTGATGGTTCTATTTCTCAGTAAACTTGAGGAATTCCATTAAGTTCTGCATTTGAAAATATTTTATCATGCTTAAAATTCTAAAATACATTTTAAATTTTATGTAGTTCTTTTTACTGTCCTTTAAAAAATATTTGTTTTTCTTAAAGAGAACAGCTTTTTAGAGATTGGGATAGAACTGTTTACACAAAACACAAATTATACAGAACACTGTCAAACATTATCAACTAATTCCTCATCCTGAAAACATTAAAAAACTCAAAATTGTTGGTAACATCAATGATGAATTTATCTTCTTTCTCACAAAAAAATTATTTATAAAATATTTTAGAGATATAAGTAATTATATAAGAACCAGTCTACACACAGAGAATAAAGTATGCTGTAGTTAGAATATTTCCCAGAGGTTTAGATAAATTGCGTATGATGTAAATTCCACTTTGAAGAAATAATTCAAACTGGTTGGTTAAAGGAGAAAAGGGAATGTCGGAGTCTTGTTATTTTCTCCAGTGCCTTTGGGAACTGATCAAATATATTCTGCTCTTTTATTATTATCATTACTTATTTTAGTTTTGCTTTTCTTTTGTTTTGGAATGAGAACTTGTTAGAACCAAAGGCTTCATTCTTATGATGCTCCTACATTGTCTCCTGAATCCTGCTTTTAAAAATGTACAATATCATAAAAATCTTGTTTGTTTTCCTTTTTAAAAATAGTTTTAATTCTATATCAGAGTCTAGCTTAAATAAAATATATTAATCTCAAGATAATAGTCAATTACAGTTCTTCAGTTTCTATAAAGATGTTAAGATTTTAACCTTAGGGCTGGAGAAATAGATGGCTCAGAGGGTAAGAACACTGATTATTCTTCCACAGGTCTTGAGTTCAATTCCCAGCAACCACATGGTGGCTCACAACCATCTGTAAAGAAATCTGGTGCCCTCTTCTGGCCTGCAGGCACACATGCAGACAGAACACTGTAAAATAAATAAATAAATAAATAAATAAATAAGTAAATAAATAAATAAATAAGTAAATAAATCTTTAAAAAAATATTCTAACCTTACACGTTTTGGTTGCAAATATTACTTAAGAGTGATAAATGTTTTTCCCCATGCTTTCTACAGAAGTTAGAGGTCAGAGAATAGCTGAATATGACAATTTAATACCAAAATAAAAAAACCTGGCCATGACCATCAGCTGATTTTATCATACTTAAGACTTCTAAGATTAGAAATGCTTTTTGTTTAGCTTTGTTTTGTATTTTAAATACCATAGTAATCAGATGAGTTTTATTCATCCATTCCAAAACTTTACATTCAAAAGTCATGCTTTGTCAAATACACTAAGAGGTTAATGGGCATAACACTGTGGAATTTTCTTAAAACTCATTATTAAGGTTTTTAACTTTTACTTATATGGTTAGCTTGGTGTGTACCACGTAGGTGCAGGTGCCCAGGTAGGCCAGCAGAGGGCAGTAGATCCACTGTGGATGGAGCTAGCAGCAATTGTGAGCTTCCTAATGCATGACCTATCCCTAGCTCCCCCTCATGCTGCTGCTTCTGTAAATCTACCTGCTGTTGGGACCAATTAAGTCCTGGCCTTCAGCTGCTCTTCCCTCCTAGAACCTTCTAATTGAAGTTACTAGAAGCTGTGCCTAGCCTAGAGGATCAGAGGATGGGATTTTCACCTGTTGGCCATTGACTGCAGGGTATTTAAGCCTCCATGGTGCTATTAAAGAGGGGCTTTTGTACCAGCGATTGGAGGTCCGTGTGTCGGTCTGTCTCTGCGTGTGTTTCCTCAACCTCCAGCCCCTTGCCCGAAGCTCACGAACTGGGTTCTCGCGCATAGAGCGCAGACCAGGGCAGCGGTGCGCGGCAACCTGCATCATCATTGTACTCTTTAATGAACTGTTTCCTCAAATAAATAAATAAATAAATAAATAAATAAATAAATAAATAAATAAGATAAACACCAACGCCTTCTCACTAAGAACATCGTTTTACTCTCTCTTGGTATCCTTTCTAGTTATCCTAGATTATATTCACACTGCACTGTAGGAGCCAAGAAATTTAGGCATATTTTTTTTTTTTTACCATTGTCTGGCAGTCAGAGAATTTAAGAGACTAGCAGGCACAATTTGCACATTTACACAGGAGGTGGTCACCTGGCTCTTTTGACGTTAAGTAAACTTGGCGCCATCCTGACAGGTGGTCAGGCTATGTTAATGTGATTCTGCTCCTTCCATTGTTAACTATGAGGTCACCTGGGGAAGATATGATGTTTGCCTACATGACCAAGTGTTGACCAAGTAAAAGTGACTTGAGTAATCCCATTATGTAAGCAAAAGAATGTTAAAGCAGCCTTTTGTTACCCGCTCCCTCAGTTTACATTCCTGTAAGAGCTATGGAAAAGCAAGTGCAGGTGATTTCAGGATCTCAATAACACTTGAGAGCCCCTCCTGATATTGTCCTATGTGCTTTTGTATCTTTCACTTGTATTTCTTCAATTCCCATGCCTCTATCCTGGAAAAAAAATTTTGGTGAAGCTGGTCCTTAGCAATACACCCATTTAGATCCATGAATGTATATATTATAAGCTTGCTTTCCCACATAAGATAGATCTTACAGATTTGAGCTGCCTCCTTTATAACATACTTTCTAGATCCATCTATTACCCATCAAATTTTACAGGGCAATTCATATTTTACAGTGAAATAAAAATTCTATTATGTGTCTATTCCAAATTTTTATTGTTTACTTACATGTTGATGGACATTTAGATTGATTCCACTTTCCTGATACTGTAAGTAGAGCAGCAATAAACATGGATGGGCAAGTATCACCATTATAGGATGTTGAGTCCTTTGCAGTATATGAATGGGAGGATATCACTGGGTCACATAATAGTATTGTCTTTGCTTTTTTGAGAAAATATAATACTATTTTCATATTTGTTATAAGCTCGCACTGCCACCACCATTGAAAAGGAGTTCACTCCATCCTCACATAAACCATCTGATTTCTTTATCCAAGTCTTTCTGACTGGGTTGAGGTGGCATCTCAAAGTAGTTTTAGTATTTCTTTTACTGACAGCAAAGCATGCTGAACATATTTAAGAATACTTCTTGTACTTCTTGGTCATTTCTCTTTCTTCTTTTGGGAACTGCCTATTTGTTTCATTGAAGTGACTGGAGATTTGTAGTTTAGGCCTCTGAGTGTTTAATTGTGTCAGATTTTTCTTTTAATTTTAATATCTTTTTTCTTTTATCGAAAATATGTATTTTTCAACGACATGTTATTTCCATTTTCTGTTGTGGGAAATCCTTCAGCAATAGTCTTTTAGATACCAGCCCAAACAAAATTAAATACTTCAATGTATCCTATTTCACCATTATGCAAGAATATTTAAAATTTACAGCAAATATTGTCAATGTCTAGTGTGTTGGGGTCCCTGGGTAAGGGTCTCGTGCAAATCAGGACACAGGGGATGCAGAGTATGAACAACTGCATAACAAGCTTTGTTCTGTATGGCTTTTAGCACAGACTAGAAAGCATTGCCTCAACACTGAAACCCCCCCCCCTTTACTCATGCACATGCTCATAAGAAACTCCTGCCTCACCTTGCAAGAAACAAGATTTCAATAAATAACAGTAATAAAAATAAAAAGAAGTCCATAGAAACAAGGCAAAAGGTATACAGAAGCAAAGCACTTCTTTGATCTATATCTGCTGGAACGTGAAGAGCTGAGCTCAGAGGCCACTTCCTTATCCAGGGCACAGATTCTGACAGAACGTTTGAGAAATGGGCAGAGAAAGTATGCTTACATCTATGCTTGGTTTGCCAAGCAACCGTTTCCCAACTTCATCGCATCTGCCTCAGGTGGACCCTGCACTGTAAACCAGTTCTGTGTCTCCACAAAATATAACTCTAGTAAGCGTATAAACAAATATAGAACAAACAACTCTTTATTAAATGATGAGTTAGGTCAAAGAAGAAATCGGAAAAAAAAATAAAATATTCCTGAAGCTAAATAAAAATGAAAGCACCACACATCAGAAATTTTGGTACATATTAAAAGCAGTTCTAAGAAGGAAGTTTATAGCCCTAAGTGCCAGCATTAAAATATCCAGAAGGGCATAAATTAATTACTTAATTCTTCATCTCACGAATTTTGAGAAAAAAAAGAACATATGAAACCCAAACCCAGATAATGATAAAATATAACAAAAAAAATCACAGCAGAAATTAATTGAATAGGAACAAAGAAAACAATCAAAATAATCCATGAATCTAAAAGCTGATTTTTTGACTAGACCAACAAAATCAACAGACCCTTGATCCAAATAGAAAAGAGAAGACAACCCAAATCAAAAAAAAAAAAAAAAAGAAGTGATCAGTGAAATATTATAACATATTCCAAGGAAATACAGAATACTATAAGGGAATTCTCAAAAAAAAAAAACCATACTCCAGTAATATGGAAAATTTAAAAGAAATGGATTTCGTTTTTTTTTTATTAAAGATTTCTCTCTTCCCCACCTCCGCCTCCCCTTTCCCTCCCCCTCCCCCAATCAAGTCCCCCTCCCTCGTCAGCCCAAAGAGCAGTCAGGGTTCCCTGCCCTGTGGGAAGTCCAAGGACCACCCACCTCCATCCAGGTCTAGTAAGGTGATCATCCAAACTGCCTAGGTTCCCACAAAGCCAATAGGTGCAGTAGGATCAAAAACCAGTGCCATTGTTCTTGAGGTCTCAGTAGTCCTCATTGTCCACTATGTTCAGCGAGACCAGTTTTATCCCAGGTTTCTTCAGACCCAGGCCAGCTGGCCTTGGTGAGTTCCCGATAGAACATCCCCATTGTCTCAGTGTGTGGGTGCACCCCTCGCGGTCCTGAGTTCCTTGCTCGTGCTCTCTCTCCTTCTGCTCCTGATTTGGACCTTGAGATTTCAGTCCGGTGCTCCAATATGTGTCTCTGTCTCTGTCTCCTTTCATCGCCTGATGAAGGTTAATATTCAGGAGGATGCCTATATGTTTTTCTTTGGGTTCTTCTTATTCAGCTTCTCTAAGAACCTGAGTTATAGGCTCTATGTCCTTTATTTATGGCTAGAAACGAAATATGAGTGAGTACATTCCATGTTCCTCTTTTTGGGTCTGGCTTACCTCACTCAGGATATTGTTTTCTATTTCCATCCATTTGCCTGCAAACTTCAAGAAGTCCTTGTTTTTTACTGCTGAATAGTACTCTAATATGTATATATTCCATACTTTCTTCATCCATTCTTCAATTGAAGGGCATCTAGGTTGTTTCCAGGTTCTGGCTATTACAAACAATGCTACTATGAACATAGTAGAGCATATACTTTTGTTGTATGATAAGGCCTCTCTTGGGTATATTCCCAAGAGTGGTATTGCTGGGTCCAGGGGTAGGTTGATCCCGAATTTCCTGAGAAACCTCCACACTGCTTTCCAGAGTGGTTGCACAAGTTTGCATTCCCACCAGCAATGGATGAGTGTACCCCTTTCTCCACAACCTCTCCAGCAAAGGCTATCATTGGTGTTTTTGATTTTAGCCATTCTGACAGGTGTAAGATGATATCTTAAAGTTGTCTTGATTTGCATTTCCCTGATCGCCAAGGAAGTTGAGCATGACCTTAGGTGTCAAATCAGGAGCAGAAGGAGAGAGAGCATGAGCAAGGAACTCAGGACCGCGAGAGGTACACCCACACAATGAGACAACGGGGATGTTCTATTGGGAACTCACCAAGGCCAGCTGGCCTGGGTCTGAAAAAGCCTGGGATAAAACCGGTCTCGCTGAACATAGTGGACAATGAGGACTACTGAGACCTCAAGAACAATGGCAATGGGTTTTTAATCCTACTGCACCTATTGGCTTTGTGGGAGCCTAGGCAGTTTGGATGATCACCTTACTAGACCTGGATGGAGGTGGGTGGTCCTTGGACTTCCCACAGGGCAGGCAACCCTGACTGCTCTTTGGGCTTACAAGGGACAGGGGACTTGATTGGTGGAGGGGGAGGGAAAGGGGAGGCGGAGGTGGGGAAGAGACAGAAATCTTTAATAAAAAAAAAGGTAAAAAAAAATAACCATCTACCAAAAAAATATTTACAGATAAAATATAACAGCAATCAAAATATACACAACATTCTTCAGAGAAAGAAATTTCCAAATTTCATATAGAACCAGAAAAGAAAAGAAGTCTAGCCAAAATAACTCTGAGTGGAAAAAAGTAACATTGGAGGGATTGTCATTCCAGACTTCAAGATAAACTAGAGAGCTATATTAGTAAAAACAATATGGTAATAGCATAAAAACAGTCAGCGAAAATGTCAGATCTGGACGTGAGTACTTTTAACTACAGCTGTCTGATATTGAACAAAGAGGCGAAAAACATACACAGGAGAAAAGACAGCATCTCCAACAAATAGTGCTTGGAAACTAGATACCTTCATGTAGAATAACTAAATAAGAGTCATAGCTATTGCTCTGCCTAAAAATTAGCAACAGATGAATCAAATACTTTATTTGAAATCTGAAACACTAAAACTGGTAGAAGAAAATGTAAGTACTACCCTACAAGATTTAGATGTGGTAAAGTAATTTCTGTTTCCATTGTCCAGGAGTTAAGGCCAGCAATCACAAGTGAAACCTCAGAACACTAGAAAGATTCTGTACAGCTATGGAAACAACCAATTTAGGGCAGAAGACATGGGATTGGAGAGAATCTTTGCTTTCTATGTATCTTGCAGAATATTAATATGTAGAATATACAAATAACACACACACACACCAAAATAAGTAATCAAATTAAAAAATGTGCTAAGGATCCAAACAGGGAGCTCTCAAAGGGAGAAATAATAATTCTTAAGAAATATCTCACAAATTATTGAGGAAAATAAAATTTAAAACTATTTTGAGATTCTAAATTTGAAATGGGAAAAAAAGCCTAATTGTCTTTCAGCAGATAAATGGATTATAAAAAGGTGGTGGACACTATGGAATACTATTTCTCTGTAAAGAAACAGGAAAGGATGCATGTGAATGTATAGATGTAGGAAAAATTATATTGATTGAAGGAACAAGGACCCATAAATATAAATGCCACATGTTCCTTGTTATCTGAACTTCATAACTCAAAATCTTAATATATGAATGCACAACATGGAATAAATGCAAAAACAAAGAAAGAATAAGGGCATGGAGAAGCAAGAAATGAAAAAACAGAGAGGGTGTCTCCAACTAGAGAGAAAGGAGGTCAATACAGAAGAGGACAAGGGCAAGAGGGATAAACAGCATAAAGGTTGTTCAATAAAGTCTCAAGATATCTTATTATTTATATTTACCTAAATATATATATACGCTTAAATATTTATATTTACTTAAATATTTATAAGTATTTAGGTAAATGTACACTTACAAATGCATACTTATATATTTATATATGAAATTTATGCCATTAGGACTGATAAGCTAGTAAAGATCCCAATAACAATTATTAACTAACAAAATCCCCAGTGCCAGAAACAAAAAGGTCTTTTTAGAATGGTTGGTTGGTGTAGATGAAGTGACTCGCAAAACAAAAGAGACTATGGCATCTACTCTTAATTACCTCTTGGAGGTGGAAATTAATCCCTTCATATAAAGACAAGGCACACATAAGTCACAGGGCTTAGAATTTGCACTGGTTCTGACCTCCATCCTGTTCTCTGGCTGCTCTGGTATCACAAAATAATAATGGCAAGGGATGGAAGCAATTAATAGTTGCATACAGCTAAAGCACCTTTGAACCATAGTTTGTTTGTGAAGAATTTTTTATAATATGCACAACAGTGACCAGCACAACAAGATATCCATAAAGGTGCAGTAAGAGGCATTCATGTATTGAAGGCAAATAATAGCTCAACTGGACTCAAGACCCACTCAGCAGGACAGAAACTATGTCTGGTTCTAGAAACCTAGACAAATCCCTGTGGCTAGTGGGTACATGGATATTAGAAGAGAATCTACTGCCGTCACTCTGTTAGATCATCATAATTCCTAATCACATTCTAAATCCTTATACCCAAAGGGAAGTGTATCTATTTCTCCTCATGAAATACGCTTCTCTTTATAGCAAATGAATTCCCCTACAGAAAATCCCAAATGGGCACAATTCAGTGACTCATTGATTGTCAAGGGTCCAGTCCAGGTGGATGCATCTACATCATAACACCTGCATCTGTGATTCAGGGACCAATAGAGGAGAGGTGGTAGTGAGATTGTAAGAGCAAGAATGCCAAGAAGTCTGCTGTGAAACAGAAATATCTGCAATAACAAGTTCTTAATAATAGCAATATTAATAAACATGCTAGCATGGGAGGGGAAATTCTCACAGGGTTTCACCCTAGTACAAGGAATTAAGAAAAACAGTCACTACTGGAGAGTAGCCTCTCCCAGGAATTAGCCCCCTACCTGGAGGTTGAATACAAAGTAGAGAACCCTGAAACCAAATAAACACACATGCAAAAATGGAGTGAGCAATTGGTATTTATACATTTGTGTGAGCACATGTGCAAACATACATAAACACACGCACACATACACACATCAATAATAATTGAGGAAGACACAGCTATCAATATGAGTAGGGGGGAGGACACGCGAGGAGTTAGAAGAGATGTGGAAGGATTTGAAGGGAGGAAAGAGGGGAGGAAAATGTGTAATTTTATTTTAATTTCAAAATATAAATAGTAATATAGAATAATGTTTAATTTGCAATGCCTATTTTTATATTTTATATAAAGACATGACACATGTATGTAATTGTTATGCATTGCTTTAATCTGATCAGCTAGGTCTGTATTGCATCCCTAAAGAGTTAGTCAATATGTTGTGTATATATTTTGTACAGTATATACAATCAGAGAGAGAGAGAGAGAGAGAGAAAGAGAGAGAGACCATGCTTTTTCTTGTCATATAGAAGACATTTTGTATAAAACCATAAAATATGATTTTATGGTTTTATACAAATAATAATCTTTAGATTATTGTCCTTAAAGAAAGCTCTGGGTGAAGACTCTAGCTTCTTTTTTTTGTTTTTTTTTCTTGGCAACAAAGAGTGGGTTTGCTCTGCTGTGTTCTCACTATGACATAGGCTTCCAGCAATGGACTGAAGTCTCTAAAACAATGAGCCAAAAATAATCCTTTTATTTTATAAACTGGTTATCTCAGGTTATCTTATTGCAGTAATGAGGACTAGCATACCGCCCGAATGAAAAAAGTTCAACAGCCAACCTATTCAACATATGAACACCAATTGCAGATTATATACATAAATGTAAAAATGGCAACAGTTTACAGTGTAATGTAAAACATAGTTTAAAAGTGGAAGAGAATGTTGTGGCTCATAAAGCAAGCCTCTCACTTCCATTATTGGTAAAAATGGAACCCCGAAAGGATTGCCTCTAGGTAAATGGATGTTACTAGCTCATAAGAGTACTTAACTTCCTAACCTTCCCAAACTTTTAAACTAGCAAGCTGAGTTTTAGCTGATTTCAACCAGAGGGTTCTTGAGGCAAGATAGAAAAGTAGAAGAGATTGGGGAAGACATGAGAAGAGAAAGATAAATCTTCGCTCTGGGTTTCAGCTCATTAAGAGCTTTCTATTTCCTCAGCTGTAAGCTCACAAATGTCTAGGAATCTGACCCAAATCCCATTTAAAGAAAAAAGACATTGACTGACTTCCTAATGTGACTCTAATGGCTTTCATTTGCAGTAAGATTATAACTCTATCCAAGGTATCAGAGTCACCTTTAACATTGCCCATCTAAAACAAAAGCAACACAAGGGTTTGTTAAGAAGTTTTGAAATGGAACTTATGAACAGGAAAAGTGGCATATTAGATGATTGCTAAGACATTCAGTTGTGACCTTTCCCTTGAGGAACAGCATATACTCTTACAGGTTCCTCTTTGTGAGACAGTTCTTTGCAGAAGCAAAAGCCCCTATTAGAATATGGTTTACTTCCTTCTGAGAAACTTTCTTTCTCTTAACACTCAGGCTTAAGTTCCTATTAAAATATCTTCAATAAAATCTTCAACTTTGCTTCATAATATAGCTAGTTCTGATTTTTTTTAACATTGTACTCACAGTTTGGGTTTTATATAATTTGAGTACCCAAAATTTCAGGGCCACTCTTTAGGTTGCTGAGGGTGATATCGTGGAGCTATACATATCCTCAATGAAGTGCAACTTGTCCAGGGTCTTTATTTTAAATAAGATTATCCATTAGGCCTGCATTCTTAGAAGAAAGGTAAATATGGTTTGATCATGCTACAAAATATTGGGATACCTCTAAATTGTTCTTGTGTTATTCAGAAAAAGATCAAGGAGAATAGCCCTGAATCCTTACTACATTTTTCCTCCTTGTCTAAGGGAACAGAGGTTAAATCTCAGGAAGCATGTGGATATACCTGCTTCTATGCTCACTGATAAGAGCATATTTATGCTGATCCATAAATCAAGAATTTGTAACAGAACTAAGATTAATGAGCAAAGAGATTCCTAGCATATGCCTATGGCAAGCATTTAAAAATTTGCACTTGAGAAACACTTTAATAGGAAAAGTTGACAAACACCAAAAAGTTTTTAAACATCTAGAAGAATTACACATTTTTGGAGAAAATGGCACATGATCTCTTAGCTTTTGTGAATTCAAAGCATTTATTAATAAGCAATTTCCTAAGAGCACAGAGTAACACATTTGTTTCATTAGGAAATCACTTTAAAACAAAGACGGATGCTCTTTTCCCTCATTAAAATACAGGATCGACATAAAAAGTCAAGCAAAAAGGTTTGAAAAATGTCTCTGTGTAAATGAACACTGAGCATGATTGCTTGGGCTGCGGCAAACACACAGAATGACTGATGAGGATATCCGAACACTTTAGCAGAACTTAATGAAACATTTATGGTTGCAGCCGAGCTCATCAGCGAGAGCTCTCATTGGCAGAGAAGTCACAGGAGCTAAACTCATCCCTCTCCTACCTCGTCTAGTATCCAAGTTTCAGTACATGAACTCAAGAGGCTAGCACAGCCAAACACAGCCAGTCACCAAAGTTCCCTTTTCTTTGGAATATGTTGCTTGGTCATTGCACCAATATGCTAACCAGAATGCTCTGAACCAGTGTGGTTATCTTTGAAGAATGAACCTTAGTGAGACAATTTAAAAAAAAAAAAAAACATGGAATGATTTGAAGACAATATTTGAAAACATCATCAGAAGTCAGAGGCTTTGATTTCTTCTACAGATATAAGTTAGGTGCAGTTACATCCTGCTAGATAGAGGACTCAAGTCTGATATGCTAATCAATAGGTATTGTTGGGTCAGGGTGTTTAACCCTAGGGTACTGTTTCTGTTTAAAATTTCTATAAGCTTAAACCCATCCTTCAGTAATGAGTAGTTAGTTTCATGTGTCTGTTGTGTGGAGTATTTATTTATTATAGGTCATTAAAAGTATGGGTAATGAACTTACTGATTTGTAGTCTAAGAAAACAGTAGTTTCTATTAGCTAACAATGATTAATTAAAAAATTTCAAGTAACATAGATTATGATAATCACTTTCAATTTCTGTTAACTGTCCTCTCCAACACCCCTTTAACACACACACATATGTATATATACATATACACATACACATACCTATGAAGAATTTTCCAAACATGGGAACATTTATTTTGTTTGTCTTACTTCAGGTTACAAAAGTCCCACTGCTTAAATCCTTCTAGTGGAATTATATGTTCAAAATATCAGTCCATTTTTAATTTAGTACAAGTCTATATTCTTGAAAATTTGTAACAATTTATTTTTCTATTTCTAATGTGTGAGGTAACATTTCCTTAAGTTTCTGGTTCTCCTTGTATGAGATATAATAGTTCATAGCATTTCTATGGTTTTCACTTTCTATGTATTTCACAATTAGTCAAATTGTCTTTTCATAAATATGCTTATTGGTAGTTTTTAGTTTTCTTAATTTGTCTTTGCAATCTTCTTTTCATTTTAAAATGTATTTTTTTATCTTTCGAGGGCTCTATACCTCTGCTTTCATCTTATTTATTTATTTATTTATTTATTTATTTTTTATTGAAAAAAATTTCTGCCTCCTTTCAGCCTCCCATATTTTTAAATAAAACTTTGTATCAACATATCTATACTCTTGAGTCATTCAACTCCCCACTTCTGATGGACAAGAATTCTCCATGGGTTGTATGTGTTTGAAGTATTAATAATTATATAGTGCCTTTTGTAGTTCAAGTACTTTCACTATTATAGAATTGTATTTTATTCTTTGATTGAACTATCTATACCTTGTCTTAAATTATAACCTTATAGAACTTTAAAAATCTTGGAAAAATTGAACAAAGCAGGCTAATCACTAACATCAATACATTAATTCTCTACTCTCTGTTCTTTTTATTTTTGTTAAAATTACACTTTCATTTCATCTAAAATACAGCTAAGACAGATAGTTCATGAGTTATTTGGGCCCAAATTATGTGACCAATATAACTTTGACAAACAAGTTAAGTTCTTCAGGTATGAACATCTTCTATACCTCTAGGCTCTCTTAGCCACCTCCTCACTCGGGGTCCTGTGTGCTCACTCAGTTTTACTGGGTCCTGATGGCTCCCTTGGAGGAGGGAGTCGAAGGTGGGGCATCATTGATATGGATGCCTGGAGTTGGCTAAAAGGCCTACAGCAGACTCTTTTATTCAGCAATGGGAGAGCCTTATGTACCCTCCTCCCAGCACCCAGACTGCTTTCTGACTCCTTGACTTTGAGTGCTCACTCCTCATTGACTAGACATGATCAGTACCTTGGACAGAGCCTATTGCTCGGCCCTGAGGCTGACTTGGGGTTGGCTCACCTCTGGGGCCTTGTAAGCCTTATCTTCGCCTTATCTTCCTACACATCTACCTTTATTGCACGTGAGCTCAACAGGAGTGCCTGCTTATATTGACCTAACACACAAGCTTTTACCTGTCATTGACTACCAACCACTGAAGAGCATTCATTCCTAGATTGAGGGTGAGGGGATTAGGAAGTAGTCTTTTGAATTTCAGATCACCAGGCGTGCATAAACTCTGGTGGAGGGCTGTGAGAGGGGTGCCTGAGAGCCATTAACACCAGGAAGATCATCTCAGCTGCTGCCTGCTGCTGTCAAATATACTGCAAGGGACACTTAAAGAGAATAAAGATTAACAATACCACCCCACCAGTTAAGGCATATGTGGGCATCCAGGATGGATCAAACAGTATTTTTATATCATACCAAACTTTTTCAAAAATATGAAGAGTCAAAGGCTATGCCCTTATCTAACTGAAAAAAAAATCATGTGTTAGCTGCGATGAATAGTACAGAAATTTAATTGACCATGAGCCCTTAATACATTTAGCCAGTTCCTGGAGTGATGAATTACCATTCTTCATCACAAAAGGTGTCATACAAAATGAGAAAAAGTGAGAGTCACAACTGAATCTCATCAAGGTATTTATTTATATATCTTTAAAATATTTATTTATTTGTTATGTATACAATGTCTGTTTGTGTGTATGCCTGCAAGCCAGAAGAGGGCACCAGACCTCATTACAGATGGTTGTGAGCCACCATGTGGTTGCTGGGAATTGAACTCAGGACCTTTGGAAGAGCAGGCAATGCTCTTAACCACTGAGCCATTTCTCCAGCCCTCATCAAGGAATTTAAAGTGTCAATCTCTCTCTCTAATAATAAATCAATGTGTTTGGGGAGCAATGGAAACAAAACAGGGGAGTATATGTATGACCCATCTGGAGTTAATTCCTCCTTGATGGAAGCAGGCTGATTTACTGCCAGGTGCACATCTCTTACTGAGACCCAAATTGGCATCATGGTTTAGCAGGGGAGCTGGTGTTGCCATTGTAGGGAGATAGGATCTCTCCACATCTCCAGGGACAGGACTGTGTTCCTTGGCAGGCAGAGACACCCAGTGTTCATAGGCTGGACTGAGCCCCTTGTCATCAAAACTGGGAAAGTCCATCTGGAAAAGGACTTCTGTTAAGGTCAGATGAGGACCTCTCCTAGCCTCTGGTGAGATAGTCCTGGCCAACAACTCCTCAAGAGCTCTGGTCCTCTCCACAATGGCAGACTGTAGAGGATGTCAGTAGTATGGGAAATCTTCCTGGACCCCAGAAAGTCATTGAATTGTTGAGAGGCATAGGCAGCGGCATTGTCAGCCTTAAGTGCTCAAGGTGTGACAAACATGGCTGACTACTAATCTGCAATTTTTAATAAGGTATAAAGACTAAAGCTTCATAACATAACAATAATAATCTTTTAACAGATTACAGTATCTGGATAATGACCTCAAAATTGTAACAAATTTTAAAGATATCTTGATCAGAGATAGAAATGTATAGTGCAATATGACAAAAATATCCTTAAATTGTATTAAAATAAGCCAGATGGTAGTGATGCACACCTGTAATCCCAGTTTCAGAGGCAGAGACAGGTGGGTCTCTGTGAGTTTGAGGCCAATCTGGTCTACAAGAGCTAGTTCCAGGACAGGCTCCAAAGCTACAAAAAAAAAATCAATATGCAAAATATCTCATCCAGATATAAAAACATATATATAGTATGACAAAAATAATTTCACATTTGTGTACAAAATCACAAAAAACAGTGTAAAAATAAACAGGAATATATACAATATAGCAATATAATTTTGAATTTGTATTAATATACAAATTATCTTAGAAAGGAATGAACAATAATTTTACATATGTATCAATAAAGAAGAATCTATACCAACATAAAGTGTCCATAACTAATAACTGCTAAAATATTTCACAAGTAGATGCAATGATCTACCTTATTATCCCATCCCATCAATTCCTCTTTTTCTTTTCCAAAAGAGATTCCCAAGTCTACACTTCATTATTCCACCCCCAAACCTACATTAGCTTTTAACCAATCCTTAACAGATGACAGTTATCCATAACCCCGAGGAAACAATATCTCTTGAGAGAGGGGGTTCCGTTTTCTTAACGATACTTTCAGATATCTCAGGGGCAGTGATATCTCTATGGAATCATGTTTTCAAAAAATATCTAAAACAATGTTTAAGTCTCAAGAGGACTACCTGTAACACTGTAACCAGTCTCCCAGTAGTGTATAAGGCTTATCTGTGGTTCTAGTTTGAAGTTCTTGCCAGAGTTTAGTATGAAGGTGGACCATCTTAGCTTGCAAATTTTGAATCATATTGAACAGTTTGTAGTCCAAGTCACTCTTTAAATGGTGCTATCACCTCATTGGCATCATTGAGAACCAGGTAGAATCATTGTTGGGTGGGGGGCATCTTCTTTCTGGAGACTTCAGAGATTGCTGTTAGGAAAATCTATTGTTCATTGTGGAAAACTTAAACATCAAGATTGAAAATTTAAATTTTTATAGATAAATATGCAAGGAAAGGTACCAAAGGAACAAAATTAAGTATGGGAAGAAATGGGATTTGGGTGGTATAGTAGAGTTTTGACAACAGTAATCCCTAAATTTATTGTTTTCTTCTGTCCTACGCCAAGTGGCCTTTCTGATATAAGACAGAAACTCTGTATTTTTCTTTAAACAACATTCTTAAATTTAGAGAAGGAATGAGCCATGCTCCAACTCCAAAGCCAGCTTTGATTTTTGAGTCAGGATTATAACTATTTTGAGAAAAATAATACTTATAGATGTTTAGGTAGTGAGTTTTTACCCTGCGGAGAATATTGGTACCATAGATCAGATTCTTTTTCTTGGTAATTTGTTCTGGAAAGTTTTCTTTCTTTTTTAGATGTATAGCTGTCCAAAGTCTTTTGATTCTTTGAAAATGGGTATTTCTATTTTCCTGCAAAGACAAAAACAGAACCCTTTCCCAACCCCTGTGAGTTTTTCTTAGGACATGTAAGAATGTCACATCAATGAATGGCCTGTCATTTCTCTTTGTCAAGAAGTTTCTCCTGTCCTAATCAAATCTTAATTAATATTGATGATATTCATAGCTTTTTTTTCCCATAGAAACAAAAGTGAAACCTCTTCCCCAGCGTAACAAATGTCCTGGTTTTTATTTTGAGATCAGCACATCTTTGAAGTACACAGCTGATTTAATGCAGACATTTTTTCTATTGTCCAATGTCTTTTCACAGCTGCTGTTCCTTTCTCATTAGCATTAAGAAAATCCAAGGCCAGGCTGGAGAGATGGCTCAGTGGTTAAGAGCACTGACTGCTCTTCCAGAGGTCCTGAGTTCAATTCCCAGTGACCATATGGTGGCTCACAGACATCTGTTTGAGATCTGGTGCCCTCATCTGGCCAGCAAATATACATACAGACAGAACACTGTACACATAATAAATAAATAAATCTTTAAAATAAAAAAGAAAATTCAAGGTTAATACTGGCTGTCAGAGAAAATGTTTACTTGTGGTTGGTTCTATGTGTTCTATCTTTAGCTGTTCTGCAACTAATTTCTTTAGGAATGACAGCTTGGTTTCAATTATAGATGACTGTTCCACCCAGAAGTCTTGATTCAGGAGTCATGTCAATGAAATGGAGCTAGGAGGCTTGATTGTGGTGGATATTTGAGAGACAGTGGCTCTTAGAATTGAGGTTGTGTCTCATGCATGGGATTGTGATTTGATAAGCTTGTCTTTTTATGGACCTGAAGATCATCACTAGTTAGGACAGCATCCATATCCTCCATGATGTCTCTGCCCCAGAGATTTCTCAGCACCTTGGAAATATAGGGTAAATGAATCTCGTGTTGCCATCAAGGTCTTTCCAATGGATGAGATGGGTGATAAGGTTTGAATCTTGTTGGACTCCTACTCCACTGATGGGAGGCCCAGATCTAAATTTCTTATGAGTTAAAAGGAGTGCCTTCATTTCTATTAATATGATTATATCTGCACCCATGCCCACTAAGCCTCTAACAGCTTGTCCATCAAAATAGATGGTCAATATTGGGGAAAATGGAAAAATTAGCAGTGCCAAATAAATTTTTGGATTATCAGAGCCTCCTATTAATGGTGGAGCTGAAAAACCGCCTGCCTGGAGCTAAAAGGAATCTGCAGTCTTTTGTTCAATGAAATCTCTTATTGGATCTGGGACATCGGGTCCTAGGTTTTACCTGGGTGCAGTCACACTGCATATGGTCTGCTTTGCTGTATCCCATGCAAGATCTAGCTATCTAAGTGTTCCTGTGTATGTCATTGGTGCACTGCCTGTCTGTAAGGAGGGTATCCAGGGAGACGGTGAGGGCAGCGATGGGTCAATTACTGGGGTTAAGATTTCTTCTGGCCTGTAGCCACTTATGACGTCCTCATTGTGGACCACTGGGGTGGGGGTATTAAGCTTAAACCAGTTTTTTTTTTTTTGATTGACATTTCCCTAGTGCGGTCTGTTTCTACTTTCCATTCCACTGCCTCATTGATATGTGCTAGAAAATCAGTAAAAAGTTGTCCTGGCTGTTGAATAAGATTGTAGAAGCACGCTGAGGGGTCTTGCACATGCGTGCCTGAAGAGCCTTGGAGACCTGATCAGAAACCTCTTGGTGGTAGGCTTGTTGGCCCATCTGAGCCAGATGGAAGGGATTGACAAAGTAACGTGAGCATGTCATGGGTCGCTGGATGATTAATTAAGAGGTTTGTTCATGCTCGAGTTGCTGCCTGATCATTGTAAGCCAATTGCAGCTACAAAAAGCAGCCGACTCTAAAAGAGCTTTGCTTCCGCAGAGGCATAGCCTCCCGCAGCAAGAGTGGAAGGGACATTAGAGTCTTAACGGGGGTCATGCTCGCCTTAGCGTGTTTTATATGGCTTAAAATATCTGCCTCTGCATCATCAGATGGTATAGAGAGATCAGACACGGAAGGGGTGGAAGATGGAAAGGTTACCCCTTTTGTAAAGGGAGACACCAGGCAAGCAACAGTCAGAGAGAAGATGACAGGAAACAGGGGTGGAAAATTGTGCCAGGCCTTCATGTTTTATGCTTAGTGTGGGACTTCCATGTTTTTTAAGTCCCCAGCCCTATGACCACACAGTGTTTCATGACAAGGGATAGTATTTGAGAGCCGCACTTGGGTTCCACCCTTATGTGGAGATCCTGGGCAAACGGAGAAAGAAACATATGTGCTTTTCTAACTGGATGGACAAACATGACGGACAACACAAAAGAAGGAAAGAAAGGAGGTCCCAACACTTTCCGGATGAAGGGACTGAGGTGTCTTCTCACTGAAATATACCACCTTGGGGGTGCTGTCCAGAACTGTAGGTGAGGTGAGCAGGATGACTAGAACCTGTTCAGGCCCCAGATGCTGCTGGGTCCTAAGGGCTCCCTTGGAGAGGTGAGAAGGTGTGGCATCAACATAGACATTGGGGTCAGGTTAAAGACCTACAGCAGGCTCATTTATTGAACATTGGAGATACCCTTATATACCCACCTCCCAGCACTCAGGTTGCTTTCCAATCTGGTGACATCATGTGGTTAGGCCTTATTGGCTAGGAATGATAAGGACCTCTGACAGCACCTATTGCTAGGACCTTAGGCAGCATAGCATGGTCGCACCTCATTGGCTAGGACCTTAGGCAGCATAGCATGGTCGCACCTCATTGGGTAGGTACATCAGGATCTCTGACAGCAACTGTCGCTAGGTCCTCAGACAGACTCCAGGTTGTCTCATCTTTCAGCCTTGAAGGCCTTTCCTTCCCACAACACAATATAAACCAGAACCTCCTTGACAGTTGGGCCAGCCCTCTTATGACTAGAGATATTAAATTTACTTTCTGCAGGGAATTATGGGGTTGCTTCGGCCTAGCTGCCCTGAGAGGCATTCAGAATAGGTCTTTCAGGTTAGAGTCCATGGCTCCTGGGGCACCATGTGCCTCCAGTTCCTGCAAGGCTAATTCACTCACTCATGCATGTGTTCCCTGAGAAGTCAAGAACACATAAATGTTTGACAAGACATTTGATCTTAGACAATAATCTGTGTACCCTCTATGGTTTGCAAACTTCATTGTATCTTGACAACTACAGCTGTGCTGATCTTGACAATTACTATTACATTGTATTTCTCATAAAGGTTTAAAAAGTATGATCACTCTCAATAAAACTACTACCCTCAGCCTTACCATGGTTTCTGCAACCAGAGCCTGGTTTCATTCCTCATGGCCATATCTGGAGATCTTGGCTGTATAAGTAAGGTACTTGTGACTTTCCCTGAGGTTTTATATGTTTTTAATTTTATTAATAAATTTTGTCCTTTAACAACTTCATACACATACGTTGTGTATTGTGGTCTCTTCAACCCTCTCCTGCTCTTCCCAGATTTCCCACCCCTACAAATGTCTTTCTTGGATTCATGAGTTCTGGGTTTGTTTAGTGTCCCACAGTTTAACTAGTGCCGTCTATGTGATGAGTCTTAGTTTGGAGTGCTGCTTTTAACCACAGCTGTGGTTGGTCAGATGTTTAAATTCCTGCTGCCTTGACTCCCCTGCAGTGATGGTTTGTAACTAAAATGTGAGCCAATATTTAACTGAAATGGCTCATGTCATGTTATTTTGTCACAGTAAATAGAAAAGAAACAAAGAGTGCATCAGTTTAATTGTGCTATGAAATATGGGGATTATTGCAGTATTAAAGTCATCCTTCCTAAAACTTGATCTCATTTATTTATTTAGTTTGTTTTTTGAGACAGGGTTTCTCTGTGGTGTTGCAGCCTGTCTTGAAACTAGATCTTGTAGACCAGGCTGGCCTTGGACTCACAGAGATCCGAGTGCCTCTGCCTCCGAGTGCTGGGATTAAGGGCGTGTGCCACAACCACTTGGCTTCTTTAGAGTTTTTAAGACAAGTTATTGTTATGTATCATATTGATTTCCAGTTTCTTCAGTGACTCTTCCCTCCTACATTTCCTATGTTCTAGGATAACAGGCATTTACCATTCCATCAGCTTACTTTGTCCTTATTAATGTGAAAATAATGAGCATTAGAGTTGGTATAATTAATGAGTAATTTAAAGGTTTTTCTAATAGATTACAATAACTATCTGGTTGTTATTTGCACAGGTCATTTAGTTCTTTCGATTTCTTTCAAAAGAGATTTCTTTTGTTATTTATGTGTGTAAGTCTCTGTGTATATACTTGTGAACATGTCAACATGGATACTCAAAAGGCCAAAAGAAGCTATTGGATGCCCTGGATTGGAGTGATTGGTGGTTGTGAGCTGTCCACTGTGAGTATTGTGAACCAAACTCAGGCCCTCTGTGAAACCATTAGGTGCTCTTAACCTTTAGGAGAGAAATCTCTTCAGTTGCAGTATTTTTTATTTCTTAAATATAAAAATTATACTGAAGATGTCCAACTGAGAGTAGTTATTCAAATAAAAAGATCACTAAAAATATAGTCTCCAAACATTATTTCATAAGTATTCATAGTTTCCTAAATTGTTGGTTCCAGTACCTTTTGGATGAACATAAAACTCTATCATAAGCAAATACTCTTATTTTACACAATAGGTTCTGGAAAATATAAACAACATTAAGGGTAGTGAAATAACTGCATCCTAACGTAGGAGTCTTGGACATATTATCTAAACCATAATTACAGAAACAGGAAGTGAAAAAATAAAATTATGGGAGTCATTTTTTAAAGATGACAGTATAGTAGCATAGTGTCTAGTCATAGTTAATTTTATTTTTTTTTTACTTGTTATGGGAATGAATTTCATCAGTGTTTTTTCTGGAGTAATATAATAACATATCTAAATGTTTAGCTATTTTCTATATAATGTTCAAATATTCTTCATCATAAATGTAGACATGCAGTTAAAATACTGTGTCAACCAAAGATCTGGTGTAATTAAAAACAATATTTTATAGTAAATAGAAATTTAGAGATGGAAAATAAACATGTCAGAAGATTATTTATAGATGTTGAATGTCATATAGTATATATGTAAGAATTTTAATGAAAATATTAAAACAATATATAATTTATTAAATGTGAAATCCTCATATTTTTAAAAGAGCACACAGGATTAGTTGGTTTCTGGTTTTTCCAGCCCAAAAATGGAAGTTGACTTTTAAATGTTTGGGGGAAATGGCACATCATTTGTCTTAGCACCTTAAAAAGTTTTTTTTATCAGCAAACTAAAATTATAAGTCCTTATATGTATGTGTAAGTTTAGATATATGTGTAAATTTTACAATACATTGTCAAGACTAGTTTCAAAGACGTGCCACTAACTGAATGTCCTTACAAGATTGACAAATGTTGTTGACAGTAGATGTTAATGATAAGTACAGGGATTTTACCATTTGTTTTCTGGATTCTCTCTAAAACATTTAAACATGTTTAAACATGATTAATTTTCTTTGCTTGTTTGGTTCTGTATTGGTATAAGATTATAGAGAATGTAGATCATGAAGGAGATCATAGATCATGAAAAATTTACCTTTTGCCAAGTTCCTAAACCATTTATTCAGATGTTTTATTTTAGAGTATGATTCTTATCTTTTAAAGAATTTTCAGACAAGTTTTGGAGTTTATTAGTGGAGAGTAAGATACCCAACTCAAGATTCTTTTAGCTAGGCTGGTCTGATGTGGGAGTGATTTCTTATTAATAAAGAAACTGCCTAGGCCCCTTGATAGGCCAACCCTTAGGTGGGTGGAGTAAACAGAACAGGATTCTGGGAAAAAGAAGCTGAGTGAGTGAGTCGCCATGATGCTCCCACTCCAGCGAGACGCAGGTTAAGATCCTCCCTGGTAAGCGCACCTCGTGGTGTTACAGAATATTAGAAATGGGTTAGATCGATATGTAAGAGCTAGCCAATAAGAGGCTACAGATAACGGGCCAGGCAGTGTTTAAATGAATACCGTTTCTGTGTAATTATTTCGGGCATAAGTTAGAGCCATGTGGGCGGCTGGGTGCCGGGGACACAGCCCAGCCGCCCCTTACTACTACAGAATGGCACCCAACGTACTAATGAACTCCACGTAAAACCTGAGAGGGCTTAAAAAGGATAAAAAGAGAATTTAAGACAGCTTTTTGCTGTTTCTGGGTTGCTTGCCGCAAAGAAATTCTCCTAACTCGGCAGCAGGAAAAAACTGGCTGTTTTAAAATGCCGGCTTTCTGGGCTGTGCCGCCATTGCGATCTCTGTCTGGCTCCGGCGGGAGACAGAGCTTTTAAATAGAGCATTTGAAATAAAGCTCTAAGGCTTGCTTGGCGCCAATGTGGACTTGCTGTTTGCCTGGAACTGTGCTCAGCTCAGGGGCACCAAAAGGCTCTGAGGCAGGAGCGGCTGCTCCATGCTGAACTATGCTGACCTCAGGCAGGAACTACCGTAATTACTGTGATAACAGCGCAGTTAAGGTTTAGACTGGGCAGGACACAGGCAGTACCGTATTACTTGTACATGGTGCAACTTAAGTTTTTAAGAACTGCTTAACATTTTAAGAAATGCTCCTGGATAGTAAAAAAATTACAGATTCACAATAAAACAGATTCAGACAGACCACTAAATGGGTCACAATGTTGGATGAATGTACGTAGGCTTGAGATAGAGAAAAAAAATAGAGAGAAAATAAAGTTAATGCCTTAAAAAAAGGATAAAGTCTTTAAAGAGACAGAATACAGATATTTATAAATTAAAAAAAAAGAAAAATAAGCCACGTAAAAATGGAAAATTCTCAGAGAGTCTGGATTCTTTGTATTATTATGTTTTCTTTAAAATTTTTGACTATGAAGGAGCTAAGTACAGAGAGACATTTCATTACATGGGCTGCCAAGCTAAACCAGAATGGATATAAGGATATTACGATTTCAAAATTTGTGTCTAAGGATATGATGCTTTGGAGAGGGTCTTCTTTTGTTTTCACAGAGGATGTGACCCTGTGGATTGCATCTATTCCGATTTGGTATGATAGACCTCGCCCTCCTGAAAGGTTGCTGTGAACATCTTCAAAAAATTTACTTCACTCAACTGCCAACTGAGATGAACCTGGCACACAGGTTACCCCATGAAAGATATGATTAACAGCGCCCCCATTCAGCAGGAAGCAGTTTGGAGAGAAAAAACTGCGCCCATGTTCCCAAATATTGTTTATAAATATGCTTTTACATTTAAAGGGGGATATGATATAGATATGAATAATTTGCATTGGTATGGATTTAAGGTCAATTTTGTTATATGTATATGTATTTCTGTTCTTGATTAAGGTATTGTGATTGTGTAGTTCATTTAAAATGTAATGTATAATTAGGAAATATAGGTTGTTAATGGATAATAGTCAAACTTGTAGTCATGTTAGTTAGATTTTCTAGATATATAGAGATATATTTCAGTTAGATAGGCATTCTTCATATCTTTCAAAGATTGCAGAATATGGCATTTAAATGTTTTAATAACTTAGGGCTTTTCATGACAATGAGACACGTCTGCTCCTGGCAGCACCAATCTACTTCGAGAGGAAGATGGGCATCGAAGAGGATCCTTATAGCCATTTGGGCAAGAAACTGCTCTTGCCTGGACTGTTGCATAAACTGGACACAGAGAACCCGCAGAGAGAGGACTGCTGAACTTGCCTAAAGGTGAGATGATCTTTCGGGATTCCTGATTCATGAAAGAGTCTACGAGACATTCTGCAGGACACAACAGACAGTGACTGAACTGCCTTTGAAATTTCCTGCTTCATGGAAATGTCTCTGGATACCATGGGCCTGTAGGCCGAAGATGGATGCCCCAACGGTACAGAGGAACTTTGGGTGACTGTCCAGGCAGCGAGATGTCTCTGTCATTTCTAGAGTTTTGGACTTCCTGTTTACTTAGGTATTATTATATCCTTCTGGAGTCTTTGATGGAGTTGAAGAATAAATAGTTATAGTTTTCCATTGTTATGATAAAAGATAAAATAGATATAAATATTGTAACTATAATTCTTACTTGATAACTGTTTTGTTATATATAATTTTACTATGTTAAAGTTAAAGCCTTTCTTTTTTGTTTAAACAGAAAAAGGGGAAATGATGTGGGAGTGATTTCTTATTAATAAAGAAACTGCCTAGGCCCCTTGATAGGCCAACCCTTAGGTGGGTGGAGTAAACAGAACAGGATTCTGGGAAAAAGAAGCTGAGTGAGTGAGTCGCCATGATGCTCCCACTCCAGCGAGACGCAGGTTAAGATCCTCCCTGGTAAGCGCACCTCGTGGTGTTACAGAATATTAGAAATGGGTTAGATCGATATGTAAGAGCTAGCCAATAAGAGGCTACAGATAACGGGCCAGGCAGTGTTTAAATGAATACCGTTTCTGTGTAATTATTTCGGGTACAAAGCTAACCATGCGGGCGGCAGGGTGCAGGGGACGCAACCCCGCCGCCCCTGTTACTACACTGGTCTCAGTAGACAGATAGATGACCAGCATCTGCAGTGTCCTGGGTTCCATCATCCACACATATATACACAAGTCAGAAAACTCAAGTAATGAATAAGCAATGAGATCAAAGCTGTACTCAAGATGCCACCCTAAAAATCCCGAGTAGGTGGACTGACTGCTGAATTCTATCATAGTGTTAAGGAAGATGGAATACCGGCAATTCTCAAATTGTTCTATAGTATGAAATGTGAGATAACATTACCAAGTTCACTCTGTGAAGCCAGTACTATCATAGTACTGCTCAGTACTGTGAAGCCTTACTTTCCTGAAACTAATACTGGATAAAAAAAATACAGAAAAGATTTCTTAATAAACATGGATACAACATTTCCAACAAAATGTTTATCTGCTGAATCCAACCGTACATTAAAGAAACCATGAATCATGAAAACTAAGCTTTATCCCAGATGTAAGATTGGTGTAACCCATGGAAATCAATTTGGTGTATTATATAAATTTGACACAAAACCAAGTGATGATCTCTGTTGATGCCGAAAAGATTTTTTTATCATACTTTCAATATAAAAACTGTGAAAAGATTTTGAACATCCCTTAAACTAATAATGCCTACACCAACTATGTACAATACACTATAGACAACATTATTCTAAATGGAAAAATTGAAAACATTTCTTATAAAAATTAGGTATTAGACAACAATGCCTTTTATTTTCTGTCTTACTCATTATAGAATTTTTAAGTCTTAACTAAAGCAATAAAAAAAAGAGGCATATATGACATGGATAGAAAATAGAAACTTAAGAAGTCAAATTATTTCTATTTCTGTACTTAAAGATCCTATAGACACTACCCAAATAACCTTATCTATAGTAACTGCTTTCAGCAATGTCACAGGAGGAGAAGTCAAAAGCAAAAATCAGGAGTCATCATACACACCAACAATGAATTCACAGAGGAAGAAAATAGAAAAAAATTCACCAAAGACTTGGATCCAGTTCCTAATATGTATTTCCTTCCATTCATAATAGCTCCAAACAAAATAATGTCTAGGAATAAACCAAAAACAAGGAAATAAAAACATCTCACATAAAAATTTAAGCCATTGTAATAGAACACTGAGGAAAATACTAGACAGTGCTCCTATATTGATAGAATTTATATTATGACTATATACAAACTAGAAAAAGCAATCAAAATATTTGATAAAGTGCCTATCAAATTTTAAATGTCACTTTGGATGGAGATAGGAAAATAAATTCAGTAATTTGAATGGATTTACACAATACCATGGATAGCTAAAGCTATCATAAGGAGAAAGAACACGTCTGGAGGTATTATAACATTTGACCTCGAATTATAACACAGATCTATGAAGACAATGAAAAACTGGCCCTAATATAAAAAGACAAGAAAACAAATAAACAAAAACCCAATATAGCACCTAGAAATAAACTGATAAGGTTGTGGCAACATCTATTATGACTACTATGTCAAAAATATGCAGTTGTCAACACACAACTCATTCAAGAAATTATGCAAGCAAAATTGGAAGTCTATCTACAAAAGAATGAAATTAAAACCATATATCTCACCCTGTGCAAAGTCAATTTAATGTAGAATAAAAAAATCAAAGATCTCAGTTTTAACTTTGAAATACTAAACCATCTATTGGAAAGTAGAGAATATAATGCAAGATACAAGCATGAGTGGAAATATGACAGCACAGGAACTGGAACCAACAAACGGAAATACATAAAATTATTTTTATGCATAAAATATTTTGGCACACCTGCAGGCACTATCAGCAGAAACAAAATCTGTTGAGTGGGAGAAAATCTTTGCCAGCTAGAATAGAAATTTCTAAGACAAATCTTGAGCACTGTAATCTAATTGAAGGCACAGACATAACTTCACACATTCATAGACACCCAGCTATTGATGAAGTAGCCCTAAATACACAGACCTCAAAACAAAACCAACCACACTGAACCTCATAGAAGAGAAAGTGGGAAGTACACTTGACTGCATTGGCACAGGAGACCACTTCCTAAATATAACCCCAGTAGCACAGACACTGAGAGTAATAATTAGTAAATGGAAACTCCTGAAATTGAGAAGCTTCTGTAAAGTAAAGAACATGGTCAACAAGACGAAACAGCAGCCTAAAGATTTGGAAAAGATCTCCATCAATATCACATTGCACAGAGGACTGATATCCAAAATAGACAAGGAAATCAAGAAACTTGACATCAAAAGAACAAATAATCCAATAAAAAAGTGAGGTACAGACTTAAACAGAGAACCATCAACAGACGAATCTCAAATGGCTAGAAGACACTTAAAAAAATAATCAACATTGTTGGCCATCAGAGAAATACAAATAAAAACAATTTTGAGATTCCATCTTACACTTTTAAGAATGGCCAAGATCAAAAACAGTGATAACAGAGATGTGAGCTAAGGGAAATTCCTCATTGCTGGTGGGAATATAAACTCGTGCAGTTGCTTTGGAAATAAGTATGGTGATTTCTCAAAAAATTAGGAAACAACCTACCTAAAGCCCCAACAATACTGCTGTTGGATATATACCCAAAGGACGCTCAATTATACCACAAGGGCATGTGCTCAGTTATGTTCACAGTAGCGTTTTTGATAATAGCCAGAACTTGGAAACAATCTAGGTGCCCTTCAGTCAAATAACTCAAAACTCTGGATATAAAGGAGACAAATAAACCAATTTAAAATTGGAGTACAAAAATAAACAGAACTTTCAAAGTGGGAAGCTCAAATGACTGAGAAACAAATAAATGTGCAACACATCAGTCATTAAGGAAATGCAAATAGAAAACACTTTGATATTTCATCTTACAATGATCAGAATGACTAAGGTCAAAAAAATCAATAACAGCTCATGCTGGCAAGGAGTGCAATAAACACTCATCAATTGTTGGTGGGAGTGCAAATTTTTACAGCCATTATAGAAATCAGTGTGGAGTTCTTTCAGAGGCTGGAAATAGATATACTTCAAGATCCAGCTAGACCATTCTCAGGCATATACACAAAGATTACTTCATTCTGTTTCAAAGACATTTGCTCAACAGTGTTCATTGCTACTCTATTCATAATAGCCAGAAATTGGAAACAGTCTAGATATCTGTCTGTGGATGAAAGGAAAGATAAGATGCGGTACATTTACACAATGGAATATTACTCAGTATTAAAAGTATAAAATCATGAAATCCACAGGAAAATGGATGGAGATAGAAAAATATTCTCCTGAATACAGTACTCTAGACGAATAAAGAAACATATGGTATCTATTCACTTATATGTGAATGCTAGCTGTTAAGTATTTAATAAGAAAGCTATAATCACAGAGATAACATATAGAGTAAGGAACCCGAGTGGAGGCATGGGACTCCTTAGGAATGGTAAGTAGAATAGACAGCTATCAATGGGTGAAAGGAGGTGGGGCTAGCATGGGAACAGTGAGGGAAGAAGAGGAAGAAAAGGAGAATGTGGGGAGGGACAGCTAAAGCTGAGGTTTATTTGCTGGTTTTTATGAAAAATTGATACAGTAGAAGCTTCCAAAAGCATATAGAGTTATTAAGAAAATTTAAATGAAACCAACAAATAAGAGAGAAAGAGAATCTCCAACTGGTCACCACCAGTCTCCAAATGAAGCTCCCAGTACCAGGAATGGGTAACATCAAACTTCATGGTGCCAAAAGAACAGTGATGGAGGTGGGTCTTGTATCTTATCTGTTGCTTTCATTGGTTAACTAATAAAGAAACTGCCTTGGCCATCATAGGACAGAAAATTAGGTAGGCTGAGTAAACAGAACAGGATTCTGGGAGAAAGAAGCTGAGTCAGTGAGTCGCCATGATTCTCCCACTCCAGACAGCCGCAGGTTAAGATCTTCTCTGGTAAGCCACCTCGTAGGCTACACAGAATATTAGAAATGGGTTAATCTAGATGTGAGAGCTAGCCAATAAGAGGCTAGAGCTAATGGGCCAAGCAGTGTTTAAATGAATACAGTTTCTGTGTAATTATTTCGGGGCATAAGCTAGCCATGCGGGCGGCCGGGTGCCGGGGACGCAGCCCAGCCGCCCCTACTACAACAGAACAACCCCTCTACAAGAGATTCCATCTACAACAATGATCTTCCTGCAGTATGAGCTAGTGCATCAGGGGCACAAACCTTGTGGGAATAACCAACCAATATCTGGCTACATTTAAGGCCCACTCCATGAGATGAAAACCATATCCTACACTGCTAGGGTGCTCAAGATCCTCAGATTAGATAGCCCAGCATTTTAGGGAAAAAAGCAAATACTATGTTCTTCTAAAGAAACATAACAGCAAAATGACTACTAATGACTTTCTATCATACTTATAAATCAGTGCCTTGCTCAGTCATCATCAGAGAAGCTTCTTCCTGCAGTAGATGAGGACAAACACAGGCAGACATTATGCAGAAAATGAGAGAGCTTGGAAGACTCATCCCTAAATAGGATGTCTCCAACAAAACCCTAACTTCAACGTTCAAAGAGCACTACAAAAGAAGAGGCAGAACCAATTGTAAGGTCCTGAGGGCAAGGACCCCAAGGAAAAAAAGGCCTTCTAAACACAACAGGATTGGTGCACATATGAATTCAGAGAGACTGTGGCAGCATGCATAGGGCTTACAAGGGTCTACCCCAGATGAGATTCCAGGTCTGAGAGAAGTGGACAGGGTCCCCATCCCCAATACAGCATCTCTCTAATTGATAACTACCTAGAAATTAAAAATTAGTTTCCTCCAATGGATTCTCAGTGGCGTTACAAACCACTCTTAAGGGCAAGCTCCATGTCTAGCTGTAGTGACCAACAGAAAGTGAACTCAATAGTGCCTTTAGAGTGTCCTTATTTCATAACATTATGTCAGGAAATGCTATCTTTCTTATAGTTCCTGCGCGTATATATTATGGCTTCTGGTTTTTGTGTTTTTATGAGATTCCTGTGTGTTTGATGTGTTTGTCTCTGGGTCTATGTCTTTTGTGCTTTTTCTTTGGCTGTTTTTCTTCTTTTTGTTTGTTTTGTCCTATTTCAGTTTGTTTTTCTTTTATCTTACTCTATTTTATTATCACGCCTTAGAAGCTTGGTTTTTATTTATAATAGAAAGGGTTTGAATCTGAATGGGTTGAGAGCCGGGGAAGATCTCAAAGGAATTGGGGGAGGGAAAATTATAATCAGAGTATATTGTATAAAATATATTTTCAATATAAAAATAGAATAAATAGCACACACACACACACTGGTTATATTGCATAAAGCACAGAATTTGACAGCTCTTTCGATGAAAATTGACGGTGCTTCTTAAAAGCATCATCTTTCTTATTACTCATGGCAATTACAGCAGAATATATTTAGAGCTTTTGTATAAAAATGGTATAATTCTTCTGCAGGGTTCCCTGAGCCATGAGGGGAGGGATTTGATGGAGACATTTCATTTGGGGCTTCATGTTCCAAGGTCAATCATTGTTTGCAAAAACTCTGGCTGTGAGTCTCTGCATTTTTCCCATTTGATACAGATGGAAGAGGAAGCTTCTCTGATGATGGCAGACTCACACACTGATATGAATGTAGCAGAATGTTATTAGGAGTAATTTTATTTCTGCTTTTGAAATAAAATTAAAATTTTTTGAACAGTATTTTGTCTTTCATAGGTCCCTGGGCTTTCGAGGTTCAGGTTCTTGGTCACTCAAGCAGGGTTGAGTCTGAGTTCTATCTCCTGGAGTCACCCTTAAGTCAAATCGGATACTGATTGGTTGCTTCCACAAATTTTGTGCCACCACTGCCCCAGCATGTCACACAGGCAGAACAGAATTGAATACCAAAGAGTTTGTGGCTGGATGGGAGTTTATGTTTCTCCTTTCGGAGTGTACAGAGAGCCTTCCTATACCAAACACGCTAAAGTGAGGACAAAACAGGGAAAATACACCTTTCAGGTTAGATGTACAGTTAAGACGGTTCAGAATAAGCTCCTTTCGGTGTGCAGTTAAGACGGTTCAGAATAAGCTCTGCTTGTCCTATATTTGCTTGACTCGTCTGCACTGAATGTGCTTAATCACATGTGAGTGGGAGAAATGCAGTCAGGAAATACATTAACATGTATGCTTACCCATGACTGGACCTGATGGGAAATTTGCTGAATTACAGGTTTTGCCCGTGTAAGGCCCTGCAAAGCATTCTTCAGGGCCATTTTCTGGGAACACAGAGATGGACCCTGGCAAGATAATGCATCAGTCTGGCAAGTATTTAATCAAAGCTTCCTTCATGTGGTTTGAAATTGGGGTAGTGGTCCTATTCTCAATGATAACTGAGATTAAACTAGCATATGGGGTGAAGAGTCTATGTAGGCACGGACTTTACTTCTCCACGTTCAATGGGTTGTGTATGTGGGGTCTTCAGCAATGGGGCCTTGCTGCCAATCTGGGGAGAGCAACCTTTAGTTTTGGCAAAAACTATGTTGGGGTTCCCATAGGGCCCTTTTCTTCAACAACTCATTTAACTGTAATCTGATTCTGGTACTGGAAGCTTCATTTGGTGACAAGAGATGAGCAGCAGGGACAGAGGACATTAGAAGACATGTCCCTCTAAATCCCAGAGACTGAGGCAGCATGCACAGGACCTGCATGGGTCTGCTCTAGACGGGGTCCTAGGGTTGAAAGAAAAAGAGGACACCTGCTCGACCTCTAATCCAGGAGCTATGGTCAACTGATAACCACTTGCAAATGAAGATTTAGTTTTGTACCTAAAATCCCTTTCTAAGTGATCTCAGGTTTTAAAGAAGTAGTCACCCACGTGTCTATTCTGCCCTATCACATGCCAAAGCAGCTTCTTTATTCATTAACCAATAAAAGCAATACAAATACAGAAGGACTTCCCACACCAGGAAGGGAACCATGGACAAAATATATTGTATGAGAGTATTTTTTAACAAAATAAAACAAAATGAACAAATATTTATTGTTATTGTTGAAATAGGTGTGTGGATTGCAGTAATTTTGTTCATTTACCCTTTTTCTGGTTTGCGTTCCAATTGGGTTGCTGAATTTTTCAATTCCAATTTCACTTAAATATTTCTATCTCTTTATTATATCAGTTTTCAAATTCTTCTTAGTTTTATTTAGTTATGTGTTTGTATTTTCAGGGACATCATTTTGTCATTTATTATCTTCTTAGAATTTCAGGAAGGATTTAATTCATGCCTTCATTAAATTTAAATTTGATATAGTCAATAATTATTTTTTTTAAATTCTAAGTCCTGGTATTCACGTAGCCCTTCTGTAGGACTAGTGATTTTATTGGAAGACACATTTTTGGCTGCTCATGTTGATTTTGTTTCTGCAGGTTCACCTGGGCATTATATAGACTTCCTTTTTTTTTTTGATTGTACGTCCACTATGATAATCTGGTTTTCTTAGACTGGGCAAGTGCAGGAACTCTGAGACTTGAGCTATTTAACTGAGTCTGGCAAAGATGGTTCCTAAGTCTGGAATTAGGTCTTCAGTTACAGAGGTGGCAGCAGTTAACGGGAAGCAGGGGAGAAGGAAAGAGTCCCTCATTTGTTACAGGTGACCCTTGGACAAAGCAGGTTTAAAGGCCACTGATCTGGACCTAATCCTGTGAATGTGGAGATGGTTTCAGGTGGGGTGGATCATCTAGAGGGCTGATAAAGGGAAAGAATTAATCTATCAGGCTAAAGTGGCTCAAAGACAATGAAGGTTAATGGGCCAAAGGTCTGGAACTAGGCTTAAAGATGTTATCAATACCAAATGTGAATTATTCCAAAAAAGAAGACAGTTAAACCAGATATAAAAATCCATTATGTTCAGAATGTTTCTGTACTAAAGTCTTAAGTTATCATTAGATTAAGTTGCATAAAATTGATAGAAAGGAATAATATTTTATGAAGCACAAAGGGCAGTGAGTCTCAGATGCTCACAGGCAGACTACAAAGAAAATTGTTTCCAACATGACATAATTTGTACAAATATTGGCTAGGAAATTTTGTGCGGCTCTATTTTTTTAAGTGAGTAAAAAATAAACTTTCCTTTTTACGCATTGTAAACTATGTTTCTTTGTTCTTTTCTTTTTCACTTTGTAACCAAGTATGAAACCCATTATGTAATGGAGGCGCCCCTTGGCTTTCTCATCCTCCCTCCTTCCGGGGTTATAGGTGTGTACTGTCACATCAGGCTTGAAAATGTTATTTTCTACTTCACAGTTCCTTAGAGGTATAGACAAACTTTTAACAGTAGCAATTAATGAGTTTCATTCATTAATAATCCCCCAAATGCCAAGCACCATGCCTGAAGTATGAGGCACTCTATAAATTTTTTAAATGAGTGGAGGCATGAATATTTTTATGTTCCTCTTTTATCACCAAGGGGAAACGGCTCCTAAGACAGCTGGTCTGCATAGCAGTGAAGCTACTGGGAAACAAAATGTTTCTTTGAATAACAATAAGTTCCTCGTGCCTGTGTTTATATGGATCCTGACTGAGAATGGTGATCTTTATTCCCTTTAGTTTTCTCCAATGCCCCAACCAATCTGAAAATCCCCCTGGCAAATAGATACATAATACATTTTTGAATAATTGAACGTATATATATAAATGAATAAGCGAATGAATAGCAAATATCTTTTTCAAGTCGACTACTACTCAAAACCCACTAAATAAGTTACTGAGTATTATTTGAGAAATAAAGGCATATCATGAATTATTATAAGGAATGAGTCATAATTGAAAATATGACATAACTACTGATCATCCAAATAAAATTACTTGATTAAGAATGGCATTGATCTGTGGAAGTCATGGGGAGAAAGCCAGGAAGCAGCACTCCTCCATGGATTCTCAATCAGCACCTGTCACCAGTTTCCTGATCTGTTTGAGTTTCTTTCCTAACTGCCTTCCTTCAATGATGATCAGAGATATCTAAGTGTAAACCAAATCCCCCGCCCCCAAAGAGAAATCTTGCTAGGACATGGTGTGATCTCCTTGCACAGAGATCTGCTCCCTGGGTGAAATGTTCAAGGATCAGGGAGCAGGTGTCTAGAATATAGACTGTGGGAGCACCATATAAAATAAAATATAAAATTGACACATAGTGTCATTTGCCCAAGAGTGATCCTGATCTATTCAGAAGAGCATTGGCCTAACCTGTAGTAATATAAAGGAGTCTAACCTAAAAATTAGAAGTGGGTTTTTATTAGCTGTGTTACCTGGAACAATTAAGAATTTATCACTCAGAAAGAACAAGATGCACCTCATTATCTTCAATGTACTTACATGGTTAGGCAGCTCAAAGCATGAATATTTTTCTCAATCATTTTATGTAGTTTAGCACACATAGAATCAAAAAACCTATAAAATCTTATCTGAACTAAAAGCTAACCATATATTTATATTTACTAAAATGCATTTATTTGTTATATATTAAAATTTGCTTTGGACTTTATAAAGTACTAGGATATTGTTTTACATTATTTTCTCAATAAACCTGTATTGATATATAATCTTTTTAAACTAAAGATGAGAGACCAATAAGGTGGCTCAGATTTCTATAACGTATTAGTGAGAAATTTGAAGTATATACAAACTTATCAACAAAAATAATATGCAATTATTACTTGAATGTTGTCATGTGTTTTGTCTCAGCTATATGATAGACCAAAATATTTTCTAGGGGGCTTGTGAAGTGACTCAGTGCATAAAAGCACTTGCAGGCCACCAAGCCTGAGAACTTAAAACCTGTCCCTATAATCGGCATGGTGGAAGAAAACAATTGACTCCTTTCTGTTTTCTTCTGATCTCCACACACACGCGCGTGTGTGCACGCACACATACATATACACACACACTAAATGTAATGAAATTAATGATCACACACCATTCTCTGTGAGGGTATCTCATCTGCTCAATCAGCAGTACTAGAACAGAGGGGTGGTTCTGAAATAATGCAAGGAGCTCACTTACTTCCACCCTGTTCTGTGGCGCTAGATGTTTTGAGCAGAGGTAACTAGATCTGTGTAATTTGCAATGTTAAGGCAACCAGAGTGAGTGTGTACCAACCCTTAGTAATATGACCATAGAATACCCTAAGCTCATAAAGTGAAGAGTAAGAAAGCTGTATTTGGTATTACTTAAATGGAAAATTAAAACCTAGAGGATAGCATATTTGTGTTGCACAGAAGGTAAAATTGATGTATGCTACTAGAATATATATATACATATATATATATATATATATATATGGACTCTGAAGCTTGTTTTTTTCTATTAGTTTAGCTGTAAGTACAGATATTTGATACACATTTAACTAAGGAATCAATCCTACTTACATTAGTCTTTCTTAGCCTTATGAGTAGGAACCAAAGAAAAGACTAAAATAGAAGAAATTGTCTACATTATACCTCGACTTGAAATTATATCTAATGTTTAACTGGCTTGGGATTGCTTTTGTATTCATTTATTAGCAATATTTAGGAATTGGTAGATCTAAGCCCATGATTAGAAAAACTTTAATATCACTTACTTTTGTTATCAGCCTCTTGGTATATGCTACACACCTGTCGAAGACTGGCCTCAACAGAATGCTTCTTACCAAGGTGGGTGTGTAAAAATTTTAGAAATATAGTAAAGAATATGAAGATGCATACAAAATAACAAGACAGAAACCATAGAAAATATCAGGAGGGCATTCCAGTGACTGAAATTCTGAAATCGCCAGCATTTATTTTTCCACAGCTTTTTCACCCAATGTAAATGGGGGTGGGGTGATGTGGGGAGAAGGTAACAAAATACTTTATTAACATGATACAAAGGGTAACTCACACAGTCCATGGCTTTATCACTCCGAGACAGCAAATCATTAGCATTTTGTTGTTTAGGTAGCAAAGCTGCTCTGGGTTAAGTATCCTGAAGATGCCCTACCTCAGGTGACCTCATGGTTCCAAAGGAAGGAACAGAAGTACATTGTCATATGGCATGGAGCTATGTTAATTTCAAAAGAACCAATCAATCACATCTGGAGTTGGGACAAGCAACTATGCTGGTCAATCTCCAAACTCTCTGTCCATCAAACAAGGTGGAAATGGGGCTGCATTTTTCAGCCTCTACAACATACCCACCTTCATTGTTATCCACTTACAATTTTCTAATAGAGACTACAAAATATATGTTAACTTTTATGTGGCTGATCATATACTACCTTAAATCTAAAGGATCACAAAGCATGCATTGGGAACACTAGAATATGAGAAAGAAAGGGATAAGTGAAAAGAGAAAGGGAAAGGAAAGAGAAGAACGGGAGGAAGAGAGAGAAACAGAGAAGTGTTGATAAAAAATGAATGTCCTTGTTGTCTCTAGTGTATAACCTTCATATGTTTCTATTTATGCTGAACTATGAAACATATGAAGCATTATATGGTTCTATTTACCCTGAACAGAAAATTTCTTAGGCAGCATCAACCCTTAAACAGGACTGCACATATGTTCCTTCAACACAAATATTGATACTTAATAATGAAAACTAAATTAATTATTTCTCATTATCTGTGATAGGGACAGAAATGATGAATTAAGAATTATCTATGGCTCTGCCTCTTCCCTAGGATTGGGGCTACATTGATCCACGAGGGTGAAGGGAGCAGAAGTGGGCAACAGGGTTAGGATGGCTGTATGTCCAATAGAGACAGCCCTCTGAGAGACAGACTTCAGTGAACTTTATTCCAGAGTATAGGAATGTATAGGATTGGCCAGCCTGGGAACAAGCCCTAATTTGCACTAAGTGCCACGTCCTATCATAAGACTCCTAATACAAGCATTAGTCATCATATATGTGACAAGGAAAACTTCTAGCATCAATCTGTGCCAAGGGTCAAGCTAAAGATAAATCAGACATCGGATGTAGAGACAGCTTTCAGAAAAGGCCAGTCTTCAAGGCCCAGGGACATTTGGGATAAGGGCAGGTTGAGAGCAGAAAACTTCACTGGAGAGAGAGTGTGTCTCCATATGAGGACCTTTGACCATCCAGTAAGGCCTCCAGACAATTATCATAGCTATTTACTAGTTTTAAAAGAAGTATTGCAGACAATGAAGCTAATTTATTGAAACCCTGATCAACAGTATCTCATAAAAGTGTCCGTTGCACTGGACTGAGCTCCCAAGGTCCCAATGAGGAGCAGAAGGAGGAAGAACATGAGCAAGGATGTCAGGACCACGAGGGGTGCACCCACCCACTGAGACAGTGTGGCTGATCTATTGGGAGCTCATCAAGGCCAGCTGGAAGGTGTCTGAAAAAGCATCAGATAAAACCGGACTCTCTGAACATGGCGAACAATGAGGGCTGATGAGAAGCCAAGGACAATGGCATGGGGTTTTGATCCTACTTCATGTTCTGGCTGTGTGGGAGCCTAGCCAGTTTGGATGTTCACCTTCCTAGACATGGACGGAGGGGGGAGGACCTTGAACTTTCCACAGGGCAGGGAACCCTGACTGCTCTTTGGACTGGAGAGGAAGGGGAAGAAGGGTGGGAGGAGGGGAGGGAAATGGGAGGCTGGGAGGAGGCGGAAACTTTTTTTTCATTTTCTCAATAAAAAAAATTAAATAAAAAAAAGTGTCCGTTGCAAATGCCTAAATTAATTCTTCTCAAATGCTTTTACTTTAATGTTTTTTTAAAGCATAAAACATTTATCCTTTCACTATGTGGAAAGTTTCAGTGTTTTATTGAGCCATTCCTATGATCTACAGGTCTTTGGCATGGAAGCAATTTTCTTCCTGCTTTTCTGAATTTGGCTCACATAATCAATATAAAAATTGAGGAAAAAATGCTAATCGATATCTGATTTGTGGTGTCTCATTAAGAAAAAAGAGGCATCATAATACAACTTTCAGAGGAAACACAGTATAGTCATGATATACTGTAGTGTAGTGAATAATAAAAGCAATATTTAGCTAATTTATATATTTTGAGGAAGGAGGCCAAACATAATGATCACATTAAATCATATAAGATGAGATGGAAAATGGTTCAGCTGGCATAACACTTACCATGTAAGTCTGATGACCTGAGTTTGATACCCCAAACCCACATACAAGAGCCTGATGTGGTGGCACACACCTGTAAGCCCAGTCTTTCTCCAGTGAGATGGTGAAGAGAAAAAGAAGAAATACCCAGAAGTTCATGGGCCAGTTACACTGCAGTATGCAAAACAGAAGAAACTGTGAGAGAGATGGTGGGAGACGAGAGATGATGCCCAAAAGTGGTCCCCTCACTTTTACACGCACACTGTGGCATTCTTGTGCCTAGGGAGGGCTGGGTTCTGTTGCATCACTTGGAAATGAAAACAATCTGCCCTCATCAATCTAATCTCATTAACTCTTCAGCCATGTTTCCTCTTCTTGGGGGACTTTAGGTTTGTGTCACATTCATACAGGAAGCTAACTATGACACAAATCTGGCCTACGCAATTTAGTAAGACTGTGTCGCAATTTTTTTAATTAATTAATTTCATAAGAGACTTGGGATATAACACTTATCTAGCATATGCATGTCAAAGAACTCCATCTCAAGTACTGAAAAATTTAGAATAATACAATCTATGAGTAATGTACCTCCCAACCTAATAAATATATTTTATTATACATATATATTTCCATAGAGGTAATTTGAACATATACTATATGGTAGGTTATTAATTTTATAAGGAGTAGAATGAAATAAAGATTTAGTAGAAAATTCAAAATGTTAAATATAACTGTGATCTAAGAAATTCAAGTTGCTATGAACAGAAAAGTTAAGGATTGTGAGAAAAGCATGTTAAGCTGAAGAGGATAAGGAGTTCTTCTTTGGATATGAAAAATTTAAAATGTTTATTGGGTTTCCAAGTGAGAATTTCCTTTCAGCATTTAGATTAGGGAAGCCACAGGATAGCTCAGCAGATAATGCACTTCTCCCAAGATTCATAAGGTAAGAGGAGAGAATTTGACTTCCTCAAATTCTCCTCTAACTTCCACAGGCTGACCATAACAAACACGTACCTACACACACACACACATACACACACACACACACACACACATACACACACACAGAAAGAGGGAGAGGGAGAGAGAGAGAGAGAGAGAGAGAGAGAGAGAGAGAGAGA
>JABTXL010001700.1:4056567-4072789 GCA_025134845.1 Neodon shergylaensis
GAGAGAGAGAGAGAGAGAGAGAGAGAGAGAGAGAGAGAGAAATAAAGGGGGGAGGAGGGAGTCACATTTCATATACAACAGAATGAACAAATATATTTTTGCAGAATTTAGATATAGGGCTCTAGAGCTCCCGGGAAGGTGCTGATTAATGATAGAAATTTGGTCCTTATCAATGTCATGTGATATTTAACATTATTCCAAACCACCAGTGTATTTTTGTCTAATTTGTGGGTGTATTTTCTTGGCAGGATAGAAATCAGGACTATCCTAGGAGCAGCACTGCAACCCTGGACACCAGAGGAAGCCACAGGATGTGCTTACCTCCCAAGGGCTAACTCTGCTAAGCCATGAGAATCAGGAGCTTCAAAGCTGGCACTTATTGCTGTAGGCACTGAAAGCAGAAGCTAAGGGTGCAAAACCCTGAAGCTCCAGTTACAAGCCCAGAACTCTTAAGTGCTGAGGCTTTAAGCAGTTTAACCCGCAGCAATTCTTTTATGCATCATATAATCTTCATCGTCTCAGCTCCCATCCTCAAGGGTCTACAGCCTTGCCTTCATCTCTTCTTCTCCCGATTGCTTCCATCAACTCTTCAACCTCCCAATGTTGTAGTTCAGAATTAGGCTCTTGGATCCCTTAGCTGTACCCATCAGAGCCCTTGTCCTTTCAGTGACTCAGTGAAACCCTTCAGTCATCTCCCTCATGTCAGGGACTTGCCTCTTCATCATGAAATCAGGTCACCCTGCTCTACCCATGAGAGAGGCCACGAGCAAGCAGAGAGATCACGCAAGAGAAGCCATTGTTAGGGTCACAGGTTGCAGCACTGGGGGATGCCCAGGAGTAGTCTCCCAAACGGAGCCAGCAAGCCTGGGCAACAGCCTCCTCAACTATTCCATAATGAGCGTGGCATGTGTGCTCAGCGGGCAGGTCTACTAGTCACAGAACGATTTCTGGTCCTAGTAATCTTACACCTCACATAAAGACGCATTTCCCAGGTCACAAGGGCACAGGAAATACGGTAATCTGGAGATCTCTGAGGAGGTCTTGGTACTGCTGGGACTGAAGCAGTTGTGGCTCAGCAGAAGCTGTGACTTCAGCAGCAGCTGTGGTTACAGTGTGGAGTGTGTTTTCATCAAGTTGTCCGTGTTCATAGCTGCTCAGAGGCCACAGTTAAGATCTGGCATCAACAAGTGAGAGGCTGCTCTCATCCCAGCTTCCCATCAGGTGCAGGGCACAAAGGCTGAAAGCGGCCAATGAGTCAGACAAGCTAACCCAGACATCTAAGCCTACTTAAAGAAAGAGAACTGTAAAGGTGCTTGAAATAAAAACCTATAATTGATGTTAAAATTCTTTTTAATCTATTTTTCTCTCATATTTTAATACTGAGATCAGTTTCTCCTCCATCTCCCCAGTCTTCCCTCATCTCCACTCTTCCCCAGGTCCACTCCCTTCTGTCTTCCCTCAGAAAAGACCAGGCCACCCAGGAACATCAAACAAGCACGCCATAACATACTACAATAATACCCGGCACATATCATCAAACCAAGGGCAACGCAACTCAGTGGGAGGACAAGGGGCACACAAACAGGCAAAAGAGTTGGAGACAGCCCGGGCTCCCACTGTTAGGAATCCCACAGGGACCCCAAGCTACTCAGCCATAACATATATGCAGAGACCTAGGTCAGTCCCCTGCAGACTTCCTGATCTCTGTGAGTCCCCATGAGTCCTGGTCAGCTCATTCTGGGCACCATAGTGTTCTTGTATCCCTGACCCCTCTGGTTCCTCCAGTCTGTCCTCTTCCCTCCTCCACAGGACTCCCTAAGCTCTGTGTAATGTTGCACCATGGGAATCCACATCTGTTCCCATCAGATGGATGAAATCTCACTAGTCTCTTGAATGAGTATTCTGCTAGGCTCCAGTCCCAGAACACTCTACAGGCAGAACAAACCACAGCTTGAAGGTTTTATGATTGGGTTGATGTCCTAATCCCTTCACTTGAGGCCTTGCCTGGTTATAGAAGATGGACAGTTCAGACTCCATGTCCCCCATTACTAGAAGTCATTGCTAGGGTTACTCTCATAGAGTCCATGTTATTTCCATTGCAGTAGGTTTCCTCTTCACCTCCAAAATTCTCCCCAATTCCAGTCCTTTTTCCCAGAATTGTCCCTAGTCCCACCAATTGATCCCTTTTGTCGCCAATCCCACATACCCCTAGTCCACCCATGAAATCTATTTCCTCTTCTTAAGGGGATCCTTGTACCTACCCTTAAGACTTCCTTGTTACTTGGCCCCTCTGTATCTGTGGACCATAGCAGGATTATCTTTTACTTTACAGCTAATATCCACTTGTAAGTGAGTACTTACCATGTTTGTCTTTCTGGGTCAGGGTTATATCACTCTAGATTTTTTTTGTTGTTGTTGTTGTTTTGTTTTTCAACTTTCATCCATTTGTCTTCAAATTTCCTGATGTAATTGTTTCTTCTTAGTTTCTTCTTAACAGAAAAATAATAGTCCATTGTGTAAATAGAACACATTTTCCTTTTCTACTCTTCATCTGAGGGACATCTAGGTTGTCTGCAGTTTCTGGATATTATGAATAAAGCTGCTATTAACAGTAGAGCCAGTGTCCTTGTGGTAGGATAGAGTGTCCTTTGGGGTATATGCCCAGGAGTGGTGTAGCTGGATCTAAAGGTAGATCAGTGCCCAATGTTCTGAGAAACTGTAACTGAGGAGAGAATTTCAGACAGGTAGAAAGCAAAGAAAACAAGAGGTGGCAAAGAATTGTGGATTAATTTCTCATGGAATTTTAAAGTTAATGGAATTTGAAGGAAGAATGGGGTCCTGACATGAAGGACTAATTTATGTTGATACAGGTCTCATATCACAGCCCTAATTGCTATGCCAACATAACTAATAACTGTAACTTTATATCCATAATAAAATGTCAAGGCCAAGTTTTTATACCAATGAGAATAGTTTACATGAAAATGGAATATAACTGATTGGAGACGTGGATACAGAAGTCAAGTGAATATTGAGGTGACAAAGAACTAAGTCAGAAATGATACTGGAGAGAGCAACAGCAAACCTGGATTTAGCTGATCAAGAAATGAAGAAATCTAAAGTAAATATACATCAGCTCAAAAAGGGGTGGAGTTCAAAATACTATATTCTTATCTAGGAAAGCTAGAAAGAAGGGAAAGCAAATGAACACCCGGGAAAGGTCACTGAAGGTCAGGTGGAATCTCCTGAAGTTATGTCGAGGCCTATGGTCCTCACTGTATAATGGAATCAGTGTTTAAGCACATCACTAAAGTCAAGTGAGTCATGACGGCAGCTAAGAAAGGAGAATATTAGAAACAATGTGACATGAAGCCAGAACGAAGAACGGGATACAGTGAGGAGGATGAACTAGAAGTCAAGGGTCAGAATTTAGACCTGAGACCTGATAATAGCCAAACTGGAGACACAGTAAAATTTTGGAAATGTTTTATTTTTAATTTTTTTCCTAAATAAGTTCTTTTTAAGTGCACTGGGTTTATTATGTCTCCTAACACACTGTAAGAGAATTAAAGGGAACAATAAAAGATTCTTGAATTTAAATTGTGATAATCAGAACCAACCAGTATGATGAAATTTAAAAGCTCATGCATTTGAAAAATAATTCAAGATGTGTTGTCAACGAAGAACTCGCTTATAGGTAAAATGTTCTTTTTCACGTCGAAGCTTTGTGTGATTAAGTAGAGGATGTACTATCCATTTCCACCAACGTCTGCCAAATGAGAATGCACTTCATGTGAATGATTAAGGGTGACTCTGAGAGGTGGGTGGGGAGAGATACTCTCACAGTCATTGTTTTTATGAGGATGCTGTATAAATTAAGCTTTTAAAAGTTTATGTGTCTTTTCTTGCAAAGCCATATTTTCTCACTTTAGTTTGTAAAACAAAGATTATGGTCTAGGAACTAAAGAGCTGGTTCCGCAAGTAAGGACACCTGCTGTCTTTGCAGAGGAGCCAGATTTGGTTCGTGGTATCTATGTCAGGCAGTTCAAAGCCACCTGTGTGTCCAGGTCCAAGGAATTCAAATGCTTTTCCAGTCTCCATAAACACACACACACACATAGTACACATGTACTCTCTCTCTCTCTCTCTCTCTCTCTCTCTCACACACACACACACACACACATTACATAATAAATAAACATTTTTAAAAGTTTACAACCAAACAAAATCTCTTCACATATAATTGAGTGATCTGTGAGTCACTATCCCCCAAATCATATGTGTATTATAACAAGATATGGCTTTATACTCTTATAGAGTGCTGCAAAGTCAGTCAGTGAGCTCTGCCTCAAAAGTTCCAGTCTGCACTGTAAATGAAAACTTTCAGTGGGGGCAGTCAGGGGCTTTGCCACTGATATTCTATTCACACTAATTAGATTTTCAGACTGAAATTTCTACAAGTCTCATGAGAATAATATGTTAAAACATTCATTGAGTTTCTTCTTGTGCAGACAGGCTCCTCCTGACGAAGGCCTAGATCCCTGCAAGTCTGGCACTCTGGGCCTTGACGGTCAGAACTATGCACAGCAGCACCACTTAGCAAGCCCCTGCCTTCACTCTGTGTTAGAGTGAAGTTGGAGAAGAAAAACAGACACCCACTTTCCTGATTTTATTAGTGCAATTTATACTTTAGCCAGCTACTTCAGACCATAAATGCTATAACACGGAGACAATACTCATTTCCAGTTGTTGAATTTATGATGAATGATTTATTTATAATGCTGGATAAAACATTTTTAATAGTAAAACCATATTGCTTGGAGTACTTTCAATTATCTTTTTTATCAACATAAGATGCTAGATCCAGCAGGAACCACCACAAAAATTTGTGACAGTATAATCCCATATATTGTATTAATCATTCTGTACTTTATACGTAGCAGACAAGCTATGGGTCATAGGGTCTTCTGTAATGGAAGGCTATAAAGACATATTAACAAGACCAAAGGGAAAACATTTTATTCCACAATACTAATACCATTGAATGAGGAGGGCATTTGTCTCCAGTAGAAACGGGTTTAGTGACCATGTTAATACTGCCTGAAATTATTTGTTAATATAGTCCTAGAAAAACCTCAACAAATTATTTTGAAACTACTATTGTAAACAAGAAAGGTCCAGACATAAGCAGTGTCCTGTAGTCGCTGCCTTATGTCTGCTGTAAGGCATAAACCTAGAAACAGTCCTTACAAGAAAGTGTTGAAATGGGAAGGCAAGGATTATTGTCATGAGGATGATTCTTCATGTATTATAAGTGGGAAATAGCTAATCACAAATGAAAGCTGGGCATCATAAAGACAGGAAAGGCCTTACACCATTAAGTAACATGCATACCCACCTCTCTATCTTTTGATGAAATTTGAGAAACTTGAGAAATTTGAGAAACTTGAGAAATTTGAGAAACTCTTTCTTGGCAATAGAAATAAGTCTTCCATATAATTGAAGCCTAGAGTGTAAAAGCTATAAAATTTGAAGGTGCTAAAATTACACTACCAGTAATGTTTTTAGTGTAAATATTTTGCACTTATTAGCATGCAGTGATTTATATGTTTTTCACACAAATTGGATAATTTAGCATTTTCAAGCAACCTATATAAGAGGCAAAACCTTCAATCTCTGATAATGTTACCTGACTTAATCAACATTAAAAGAAACAACCTGGATGACTCAGATGTGTTTGGCAGAATAGGAATTTGAATATTTCTTGATTTCAACATTAGCTCATCTACTGTATCAAAACATTTCTATTTATTCTGCACATTTCTTACCTGTTTAAATTTCAATATGTCTGAGAATTAAAAAAAAACATGTTCAATAATAAAAGTAACAAAAGTTAGAAAACTCACTTTATCATGAAATTCTTTGTAAACTCCCATCAAAATCAATAGATTTAGGGTGAAGAGTATGTATTGTGTGATTGGAGATAAAACTGGGCCCTGATAACTGGCCATGAAATAAGCAGTTATTTCTCTCTCAGAAGAAAATATCTGCCCTGAAAAACAGTGGCTATGAGGAGTACATTCTTGTATTCTTTCTTGATCTTTCTCTCCTGAACCAGTATCATTATCAATTGGTTTTGCTATCATTCTTTCCACAGGGTTAGAAATTTTAGTTGCAGAATCAAATTCAAAAGCCATAAAGTCTAGTATAACTTGACAGTCATTGAGAGCCTCTGTCACAGTGTTCCAGAGTCCAGTGTTGAGAGAGCCATCTTGTAGTCCATATTGGAGGAGGAGGATGGGATAATTAAAACATCTCTATACTTTCAGGAAGATGCAGGAATGCTGGGATGTTCTAACTAAGCTATTTTCCTTAAGTCCAGTCACGTTTCAGATGCAATATAGAAGTTCAGGCAGCAGTACATTTTGTGATACTCTTCTCAGTAGATTTTCAAAAATAAAAACCACAACATTAATTTATCATACCTTAAAGAAAGGCCATCATGAAGTACACGTAGTAATGTAACATCTGAATTCTTCCAATTAATTGTGAGATCCACCAGCTTCACATTAGAATTGGAATGAACAAGAATGTATCAGCAGATTGTTTGGTCGACAAAGTCTCTTTTTAAATTAAATACTAGAACTATATCTTTAAAGACATGGGCTTATGTAACCTATGCTTGCCTCAAGATCACTATATAACTCGGAATGACCTTGCACTTGCGATCCTCCTGCCTCCATTTCCTCTAGTGCTGGAATTACATGCATGTACTATGGTGTCTTGCTCTATGAGGTACTGGGGATCAACCTTGAAACTTTGTATATGACAGACAAGCACTGTATTAATTGAGCTACATCTCTAACTGTATGTGTGTGTTTTAAAGAAAAGAATTACAATAAGTTAAAAGGAAATCAAGATTCAATCACACTCAGGAAGAGAAACTTCTGAGAGCTTCCAGGACAAACGGGGTCTAGAAAGACTTGCCTCCTTTAGTAAGACCAGAATTACTTTGATGGGGCTTAAGGTCAGTCAAGCAGATAACTAGTTTTGGCTGGGTTCATGTACTTTGTCTTCTGTTAAAAAGTAAGTGCCTTCATTAACATGTTTATTCAATTAAGGAGAAAAATTGCATTGACTACTTACCAAGTAACCATCAACCTATTAAATACTAGAAATTCTAAAAAGAAGTGAAACACTATTCTTTACATATTGAGCTCACAGCTTTGGAAGAAAGCAGGCATGTAAACCAACAAAGTAAACAGTAGGTCTGACAATAGGGTCCCACTCAGCTAATCCCTAAATTAATATCCCATGCAAGACACTTCATCCAGAAATGTCAGAGAAAGAACCAATACTCCAGCAAGGTAATGGAAGCCACCATTGGAATTTCATTTTTGGTAAGTGACGGACACTGGATTTGCTAAATGGCCAAAACTCGCAATTGACCTCGTTGCTTTTAAAAGATGAGAGAGCCTAGAAAGATGGATAATATAAGAATTTATAGTCAGTTGTAAACAGAAGTTTTTCTCCAACCTGCCAGTTCCCAAATATTACTAAGAGGCTTAATATTACTTACAAATGTTTAGCTGATGGCCTAGGCTTATTACTAATTAGCTGTTACTTTTAAATTAACCCATTTCCATTAAACTATGTATTGCCACATGGCCATAGTTTCACCTCATTTTTTACGTTTTGCTACCTCGGTGACTGGATGGCATCTCCTCGACTCTGCCCTTCTTCTCCTGCATCTCTGCTTGGATTTCTTGCCAGGGTCTAACCACAAGCCAAAATAGCTTTAAAACAATAACAATACTAGGAAGCTGACATTATCACAATCCACACAACTTTCTCAACTTTTATCAGTTTTATATCCTCAAATCATTAGTGCTTATATATGATATGTAGCTTTAGCCCCTCAAAAGTCATGATCTTGTGCAGGCTCATGTTACCCCTTTCACAATGTATGTAGGATTGGAAGAGAAAGGAAAAAGGCTAGAGACAGTCATGGATTAAAAGAATAATGTAAAGATAATTAAATGAGGTCCTTGAGAAAGGAATAGAGTAATAAAAAATTAAAATAAGTCACATACAGATGGAAAATACAGAGAGAGTCTGGATTATGTGCATTGCTGTATTTTCTTTGAAGTTCTTGACTGTTAAGGTGCTATCTGCTCAGAGACATTTAATTGTGGGAGCTACTAAGTTAGGTCAAAATATATATTTTAAAGGTAGCTTGAGTTTAAAGTTTGGGTCTAAGGATATGTTACTTTGGAAAAGAGATTCTGTGATATTTTCGAATCCAGAGGAGGATGGTTCTGTGGAGCCCATTTGTGTAGCATGCTGCAGGTGATACTGATTAGCACACATACACTGTGGATGATTGACGGAACCTGGAAACCACTAAGTGGTAATGCTCCTCAGTAGGGACAAGACAATGGCATCCAAATGTTTACTGTATAATAGCTGGTGATAAAGTTCAGATCAGGTAGAATTAGCTTGTTTGGTTACTGTCTTCTCATCCAGTACAGTATGATTAGTTTACTATCAATGTTTGCTTTGCCAACAATTTTATTGTTATAATATAAGCACAGATTTATAGTATAATAAAGATCTGTATGACTTATTGTCTAATATTTTAAAAGGCCTAAAAACTGAAAAGATCTGATTCTGACCAAACCTAAAAATGATTTTAATAAGGAAGAGAGAATATACCAGCACCAGTCCATGTGCGGAGGAGCAGTGGCCATCGCTCAGAGAGAGTGAGGACTCCACCATGACTTGATAACTCACACAAATTAACTAAGAACCAGATATTTGAATATTCTTATAGTCAGTTTCATTACCTTGTTGGCAATGTCTCCATCATTGTGTCCTTGTTACTTTTAAACAGCAAAAAGAAATAAAAATTTGCAAGACCCACCTCTGGATCCATGATCTGTATTTCATCTAGACTCTAGAGAATTCTTAAGTACATAAAATGTTAAGCACTTACTTGCTATGTCTTCATATTTACACAATTAACAATTTTTAAATTATACTTTTGTATATAATACATATGACAGAGATTACCACACAAAGAGAAAAAACTAAACAGCTGTGTTGGTATTTGTCCCATCATTCTCCAGTGGATACTCCTTCTAAGAAAAAATTCAGGCCAAGTCTAGATACCAAATGATATGAGCATGCTTATTAGGCTAAAAAAAAAAACAAGGAATCCAAAACCTTAAACATCAAATCAACACAAGAAGCAGACAGAAAACATTCAGTGTTAAGTTCAGTTGTAAGTCCATTTTAGAAGATGGCATGTAACATAATCAATCAGTTTGTAGCCTGTCGCTAGACACAAAACTGTAAACCTTCATTGAATGAGCTGTCGTGTGCAACTGTAATTATTGAGAGTAATTTCTAGTTATTTTCGTGTTCCCCTGGTATATCACTAGAGAGACTTACCATGTGGTCTGCTGATGTACAGCTGTCACAAGTCATTCTCAGACGTGCTGGAATAACCACCGACCAGCACTGTCGAAGAATGTAGTCAACCTTAGAATTTGACAGTAGATCACTGTCTTTGGTTCATGTGAATATTTATCTCAGGATGTGTACTCTAGAACACTTAACTTAAATGCAAACTCCCCTTGAAAATTATACCAACAACTGGTGATGAAATGTCAGAGAAAATAGAGGATGTTGCTGGGTTTGGGATCTGAGATTGGAACCGTTCTTTCCGTGATGTTATTCGAGCTGTTTTTTATTAAGTGTTACAGTATATTTTGTTCAGTCTCACTCAAAAAGTCATCAATCCTCCCCTTAGCAACTAAGCTGCTTGGAAGTGCAGTTCAGGCACATTCCTAAACCTTTAGAAACTCTGACCGAATTCTTTTTCTTTTTGTCATGATCTATACACAAGAATGCTGATCACTGTCACGATGAAGATTCTCAGAAGACCCCGCCTGGATTCAGAGACACATTCTGCACAACGTGAGATCATTTAATAAAAACAGCAATGCTTGAATGTGGAGCTCATTTCTACTCCTCCACCACCCACAAGTCTTGCTTACCCATTTTTCTCTCCCTCAATGTTCTTTGACTTCTGTTTTTGTTTTTTCCTCCCCAAACAATCAATGTTGATGGGTCAATAGAAACTGAGTCTTTTATTTTAGAGTTGGCAGCCTCCTAAATGTATCTCATTTCTCTAAAAATCACCAAAAATGACTAGCATTTGCTCATAATTCCATTATACTCCATACTGTTTACTAGACAATAAATTTGAATAATTTGGACAATATGTAAGTAATTTTCAATCATCAAGTACATAAATTTTGCCCCATATTGCATATATGTTGCTATTATAAAAAAATCTGAGCTCTTTGGAAAAGATTGCCAATAATGGAAACAATTTTCATGGAATAGTGAGGATTTTTTTCAAAGTATACTAAGACAATTTACCTTTCAGTGTGTCCTGCCTGTGCTTATGCATAGATACAACCAGCATATAATGTGCCCACTGCCTTGGTGGGAACAATATAATAAGATGCAATCATCTATACGTCTATGACTTGGAGCCACAAAGAAGTGAGAATGTGTTCAGTGCTGCATGACCTAAGACATATGACTTACTCTAGAGACCTTGTTTCATTTTCTGTTATGGCGATGAGATCTCCCTTACAGAACATTTATCAGGATTAATTAAGAAAAAAAATCTATTAAAATGTCAATGTGATGCTTGCCTGGTTAAATGACTCAATAAAATATATATTCATTGTTATTTAGATACATTAGAAACAAAAGCATTTTTATACACTCATATCAAAACAGCTCTGCATTTTTCTATGAACGGTTTTGGTCAGTGGGTTCAAATAATAGCTTATTTGATGATTAAAAAGAGACTCCCCAAGAAAAATGGGAAGATTCCTTCCAGAAGCAGGAAAACGACCTGCTGGTATAAAATTAAGGCTTAAGATTCACATACTTCAGTCTTCAAATGAATGACACCCTGGGAATATGAATATATATATATATATATATATATATATATATATATATATATAGCAAACAAGTTTTATTGGACACTTGCACATATGAGTTTTATTTCTAAAATTTAGCTTTCAAAAGTTTTTTTTTCTTTAAAATGAGAACGTATATAAGTTTTTAATGGTTAGTGAACAGAAGGCAGACAGACACACGGACATCTAATCACTGGTAAAAAGCCCTTTCTTTCAAAGCACCATGGAGGCTTAAATACCCAGCAGTTAAGTGGGCCAACAGGTAAACCCCATCCTCTGATCTTCAAGGCACAGCTTTTAGTAACTCCAATCAGAAGGCTCTAGCAGGGAAGAACAGTTGAAGGCCAGGACTTCAATTAGTCCCAATACAGAGGTACTTAGAATCTATGTCCAAATAATTAGTGTTTTGACTAGGTTTATTTTCCATTCTCATTCGGCCTTGGAATGATTTTGTTTTCTTTTATTATATTTTGCCTACATCTCATGTACTTAAACAATATGCTTTAGTTATTCATTTTGTTTAAGCATGAAATAATGGTTGTTGGTTAAAATATTTCTTTCCGATGTCTGACTATTGTACCACTATTTTTCAGTGACTAGTTTAGGGCATAATATAATTCTAGCTAAACCTATTTTTAGTCTACTTCTAATAATTTTTGAAAGCTATGACTTATAGTATTTTCATAAATAATAATCAGTTATTAGAAGAATTTAAATTGGTTAGTTTTAGTTTGCTTGTTTCTTTTTCCTCATCTTCCTCAACTTTCTCCTCCTCTTCCTTCTCCCCTTTCTCCTCCTCTTCTTCTTCTCCATGTTTTTTTTTCTCTTTTTTTTTTTCAGGTCTAATTACAAGACTATCCCTTGGAGGAAGGGCTAACATCACACTTGCCACACACTAAGAATTAGAAATATATTACTGAGGGTTAACCAAAACACTTGACTTGGCAAAATGACAAGCAGCTTAATTTTTAACAGTGTATGAAGTCATGGAATCTACAAGATACTTTTTGCTATTTGTACCGAAGAGTTTACTTTTGTTGAGACTCTCTAAGAGTAGACTACTACGATGTTGAAATAAAGATTACACTTGCATGGACTAGCAATGTAGCTCCTCTGAAAGACTGCCTGCACAGATTGCAAAACCTTTGATGATCAGGAGCACATTAAATGAATGTGGCCATGAGGAACTCTAAGCACTGAACTCAGAAAATGGACAGCAGGAGCTTTAGCTGTTTATGCTGAGGTGAGGTTGGCTATAATATGAGACCACGTTTCAAGAAACAAAGAGAGAGAGAGGGAGACACACACACACAGAAAGAGAGAGGGTGGAGAGAGAGAAAGAGACAGGGAGGGAGAAGAAAGAGAGAGAGAGAGAGAGAAACCAGTCCCTGGAGACCACGTTAGAATTAGAGACACTTCTAGTTCCCTTCTGTCAACTTGTCAACTCCTTAAAGGAAGAAGCCTTCCACTTGCCCACGACTTCCTGCAATAGATCATGCAAAAGCAAAATCAGAAAAAATGAATTTGCCTTTGAAATGAATGAATAATAAATTCCAAGAATACAATGTAAGTAAATTAGTTCTTTCCAGTGTATCATTTCATGTGATAAAATAGCCCTTACTTTATAGACTGGTGGGAACCTCATGAGAACAAAAAAAAATTGATTAACAATGGTCACTATAACAGCAGAATTCAAAGGAGACCAAATTGCATTTTGTTGTTTCTGTATTAACTGCGCACTCAGAGGAATTAAATTTAAAGTAAAGGCATATTATAAAGTCTCAGATACATTGTTCTTTATCATAAAAATGATACAATTGTTTCAGACCTTTGGCTCTGCTTTTCATTTTAAGTTTTATTGTGTTTTAAAATATGTCAACCAGACAAAGCAATCACTCAATAAAGAATACTATCCTTAGAATTATCTAAGAGGGAATTGCTACACCAAGCAGTAGGCACTGCACTGTGAAGAATAACGCTGTGGAATTTGCAATCTGCCCAAAACACATTTTTTTCAGTGTCAGAGAAATTATAGCAGAAAAAAATTTGAAATCATGTAAGTAAAGTCATTGCTTAGAAAAGGGAGAAGAGTTAATAAAGCACAAAGAGTTAATAAAGATGAGAAGGGAAGTGGACTGACACAAAACAGTCACCAGCACTCAAAGGCCACTGACAACCATGCAGAGTATCCCACAGTGAGTACAATACCGACAGTGATTCAGTAACTAACTTTCTCAATTAAGTAAGAAATCTAGGTTACAATATGGTGAGTTATACTTCCAAATGAAAAGAAAAAAACAGTACCTGAAATCTTTGTCTTACTTTGTTCTCTAGCTGTAGCTTATGTGTTGAATACTCACCCCATCACTTCACAGAAATTCTATCTCATTCTTTCTGCTGAGATTCTGGTCTGTGTCTCCATTCTCTTACTAGATACTTCAACTCAAGTTTTCTGCTAAAATCATTGCTTAGCTTTTCTAAACTGTGCCTCTCTTTTCCACATGTATCCCTGATTTTTCTGATATGTTCCTTTAGTCAATAGTGTCCTCATCAACTCTTTCAACTGTTTCATTCAATAAATTTTGTTAGCAGTGATCTCTGTATGTTGGCTCAGCACACAGACACTTACTGAACCCAAATGCAGTAGGTCCTTATATGAGAAATATTTCTCATATTTTATTTTATCTCTATTCTCTGCAATTCTGTCACTGACTTTATTTATTAATGACTTCTGTCATCTAACTTTGCTCCAGTAGCCTTGCTTGATGCTAATATATCCTTTTGATATTAGACTTGAGCAATGTCCTAAGTTATAAATCTAGTGGTTAAAGTCCTCAATATGAGAAAATCACTAGATTGTCAGCTTTATGCTTGTACCTAGAGTTCCTCAAAAGTTCTGTGTTAAAGATAAAGCTTCCATGAACCAAGATCCATGAGTCAAATCTACTAGAGTCCTTGCAAATCACAACTAGTAACATATTTTGGAGCAAACATAAATGAAAAAGGTAAAGTACTGTTTATAAACTATTGAAGTTTTGTAAAAGGAGACTGCACCTTGGTTTCCCGGGTGCCCAGGCCCAAATAATCACACAGAAACTATGTTGATTAAGATATTGTTTGGCCTGTTAGCTCAGGCTTTTTACTAACTCTTGCATGATGATGTTGGATGTCATTCTGTATTTGTGTTGTTTTTACTGGTTAATGAATAAAGCTGTTTAGACCAGTGGCTTAACAGAGTAAAGCCAGGCAGGAAATCTAAAAAGAGATAGAGAGAAAGTAGGCAGAGTCAAGGAGATGCCATGTACCTGCCTAAGGAGAAACATGCTGCCAAAACCTTTGCAGTAAGCCACAGCCCCATAGACATACACAAATTAATAAAAATGGGTTGATTTAAGATATAAGAGCTAGGTAGTAATGCACCTAAGCTATTGGCCAAACAGTGTTATAATTAATATAGTTTCTGTGTGATTATCTAGGTCTGGATGACTTGGAAACAAGAGTGCAGTATTATTCTACAAGGTCTTTCTGATATGTTTTTCCCACTTTCCACTGTCACTTTAAAGATAGTTGAATACAATTTTCCTCTCACAGACACCAAGACTTTGTAGGTCATCATCTGGTTTCCCCTATGCTTCCCATCATTCGTGTCCCAAGCCTGTTTTTGATGAATCTTTTTATATTTCTTTTCCAGACCCTTTGACATTCTTGGAAAACTACAACTTATTCTCCAAACCTCATTCAAATATTACTATCATGATAGACGCCTAGTGTTTCCAGGATTCTTTTGTTTTAAACTTCATGTTTATATGTATATGTGTGTGTATGCGCATGTCTGATGTGCACACATACCATGGTTCATATGTGGATGTCAGGGGACAATCTCTACCTTAATTGAAACATATTTCTTGTTGGTCACCATCATATATGTCAAGATAACTGCCCAATGATCTTCCAAAAATTTTCTAGGCACCATCTCCAACTCCCTGTAGGAACCCTGGGATAACAGCTGTACACTGATGGACCAGCATACAATGGGTTTTTAGATCTGACCTCTACTCTTCATGCTTGCCTGGTACATGCCTTACCCATTGAGCAATCTCTCTAGACCCTGCTTTCGAGATTTTGATAATGCATTCACATCACCAATTATCTTATGAACAGAGATCTGTATGCAGTCATTTTATAGGCTAATTCTTAAGTAAACATAAAATTCATATTATGAGTTCATACAGAGACTGTGTCCAGCAGTTTTCTTTTAATGAATTTAATTAAATGAATAAAGAAATTAAGTTCTAAAACCAGGCATTCATAACTAAATAAAATCCAGAAATTAAAGTTTCTGTGTGAAAATCATCCCCTTTTGGATAGCATAAATCGGATAATTTCTTTTGTGCTAACATTGTTTAGAAGTCTTCACATTTGCCTCTGTAAATAGCTGCTTTTTATTTCTCTTCCAGAAACAGCTGAGACTAAAATAGATTTTCCTTGCCTATTTCTACAGTTTTCAAATTCCTAAGCCTATTGAGTTTATAATGCATATTAAACATATATATGTGCATATATATACACATGTGAGAGAGAGAGAGAGAGAAAGAGAGCCTTATCAAGCACTGTACAACAGAAAGATAAAGAAAGTAGGTCAGATTTCTGACCTGTGAATCTTGCATAGTTGTATTTTCACACAAAGGCATTGGTAGACATTTAAAATGTAGACACCGAAAGAGAAATGTGAAATCCCTCTACGTTTATATATTTTCTTTGTTCTCAGAGGAGGTTGATTTTAACAATGTGTTATACACAAGGGAAAAAAGTAGCCTAAAATTCTGCTTGTCTAGAGTTTTGTATAAAACAATGTCATATAAATACATGACTTCAGATCCAAGATGTTTTAATTTGCTGTCCCACTGAGCATCGACTAATGAATCACATGAAATACAGCTTACATTCAGAAGCTGTGACTTCTGAATATAATAGGAAATTAGTACAAATATAATTCTGAAATAATAGGAAATATGCAAGAATCAAAATGTAATTAGTCTTATCATTCTGTCAGGTATGTTACATGGCAACGTGTCTTTAAATCTTAAACTGCCATTTCTTCCAGGTTGGGAAGTAATGATGAGTATTATGATTGACAACTTTATAGGCTTAAGAAATGCCTTGAGAATTAATAAAGTACTCTCTCTCTCTCTCTCTCTCTCTCTCTCTCTCTCTCT
>JABTXL010001700.1:4080726-4085726 GCA_025134845.1 Neodon shergylaensis
CCTTCCTTCCTTCCTTCCTTCCTTCCTTCCTTCCTTCCTTCCTTCCTACCTTCCTTCCTTCCTTTGTTTTTCATTTTCTGTTCTAGTTTAGTTTTATTTTTTGGTTATATTGAGTAAAGGATGAATACAGAGATATAGAGACATTGGAAATTTAACAGGAGATTTCACAAAATCAGACGGTGTCCTGCCCCAAGTGTCTGTCTAACCTTTATGTTTTATGTGCTGAGAGAAAAAGCAGGGCCTCATAAATCCCAGTCAGGAACCCCGCCACAGTGCCAGGTCCTCAACCTAGTGCCCTGATGCTGCATGCCTTCAGCCTCCCAAATACATCACTCTTTTTTTTTAAATCAAATTATTTTTGACTCACTGAATGTGTGTGCAGTACTGGCATTCCTGCTGCTGACAGAGGCCAGAAGAGGGCATCCGATCTCTTGGCTACAAACAGTTGTGAGTCACCATGTAGACAAAGGAAATCAAAGCCCTGGTCCTCTGGAAGAACAGCCAGTGCTCTTAGTTACTAAGCCATCTCCCCAGCTCTACGTGCATCATTCTTACAACAGGAATCCTAGAGCATTTCATTATGTTCAGGAACAAATGGTACTCAAGCTGCAATCAAGCTATCCTTCTATCAGGGCTTTTTATCTATGAAAGACTGACTTCTCAGAGGAAATCTGGCTCTTGTAGCTTTAGCACCTAGGACCTATACCTTCATATCTTTTCCTTTTGGTCACCCTGTTTCATCCCAGCCTCTCTAGCCATGAGTTTTCTTTCTCCCAGGTCTCCAGCATAGACAAACTACAATGCGACAGCTTCTCCAAAGACAGTAGGGGACAGAGTGGTGCAGACCGTTCTGCAAGACCAGCGCTACACTGTTATGTGCCTGGTCACTAACATTCCACATCTCTGCTGATTTTCTGTTAGCCATAAGCAAACGTAATCAATTCCTGTGAGACATGAAAATGTCTGAGGCTCAAGAAGGAGGCCTCCTGGGGAGACAACCTGAGGTCTCTTCCTACTACTTACATGATGTTAGATTTCAAACCTGGGACAAATGGCCAAGGTGCCTGTTTAACTGATATCAAAGTGCATGCTAGCTGCCAAGGATGGTTTTCTTCCATCTCTCAGTCCCTACCTGTTACAGGGCCCTCCTGAATGGCATACCCTGCCCGCCCCCCTCGCCTACCTGCTCCCTGCCTCCCGGCACTCCTGCCCCCTTGCCCTTAACTTTTCAGGCCCGGCACTGCTCTTCCATATGTAAACCAACAATTTTGGTTACCTGCCCTTTTTGTGCTTTTGACCTTCTGACTGCTGTATCTGGTCACCCTCTCACCCATCTCCTTTCCCATCCTTCTCCCCTCATGGCACAGGGATGTCCCTGTGTCTGGTTCTGGCTATGCTCTCTCATATATCTGCAAGAAACTTTTTCCTCTACCATACCTAGGAGAAGTCATGTTCTTTTCTTCTTTTCTTCTTTTTCTTCTTCTTCTTCTTCTTCTTCTTCTTCTTCTTCTTCTTCTTCTTCTTCTTATTATTATTATTATTATTATTATTATTATTATTATCATTATTATTATTATTATTATTTAATTTGCTTGGTGCCCAATCCTAGGAATGGCATAAATGAGCTCCCTTCTGGAGAACTTGGCCATTTCAAACCAAGGTGGTAATCTCTCCTAAAATATTGTTTATTTGTTTATGCAGGCTTCTGCCACTCACAGAATGTGAGCCCAGACCCTAGAGTCCAATTCTAAGTTACAGCTTCTCTCCACCTGCTTTCGCTTGTCTCTCTTGTCTCTGGGGTGCTGCATCTCCCATAGTGACCCAAGAATATGTCAACACACCACAGTGTCATGGATCATGTCTAGCCAGCTGCCTGGAATTGAAGGGTTTTTACAACAAAGACAGCCTTGCTCATTGACTTATTGATGTGGGAGTGTCGTATATCAATCTGTTGATTTCATTGGTTAAGCAATAAAGAAACTGCTTGGCCCTCATAGGTTAAAACATAGGTGGGAGGAGTAAACAGAACAGCATGCCGGGAGAAAGAGGAAGTGAGCTCAGACTCGACAGCTCTGCTCTCGGGAGCAGAGAAGCCATGCTCCAGTCTCCCGGACAGACGTGAGTGATGAAGCTCCAATCCAAGATGGACGTAGGCTAGAATCTTCCCGGTAAGCACACCTTGGGGTGCTACACAGATGATTAGAAATGGGCTAAATTAATATGTGAGAGTTAGCCTAGAAGAGGCTAGATAGAAATGGGCCAAGCAGTGTTTAAATGAATACAGTTTGTGTGTTATTATTTCGGGGCATAAGCTAGCCGTGCAGGCAGCCGGGGTGCTGGGGACGCAGCCCCGCCGCCCATATTACAACAACTTATGTCTATATGTAGATTTTTTTCACTAACAATAGTAGAATTCTGTAGTTGTTAAAAAAAGTCACATGTTTTTACTTATCCTTTGCTATTTAGTTATTATCTGCATTATAGAAACAGATTTCCTGTGCTTGCTAAAGAGCAGTATTTCTCTACCTGTGGGTCACCACCCGGATGGGTGTCAAGTGACTCTTTCATGGGGGATGTCTAAGACCATCAGAAAACACAGATATTTACATTATAATTAATAACAGTAGCAAAAGTACAGTTATGAGGTAGCAACAAAAACAATTTTATGGTTGTGGGTCACCACAACGTGAGGAAGTATATTCTAGGGTTCCAGCATCAGGAAGGTTGAGAACCATTGATATAGAGGACCAGGATCTTATAATTAATGAGATTAGTGACATTTGACAAATTAATGACTTAACCAGATGTATTTGTTAAAAGCAACAACAAAAATCCGCCTCTTTTTTCTAAGCCAATTTTGTGTTTTTTAAAAATGATTTTTTACCTGTGCTGTCTATAAATACATACAGAGAGAGAGCGCAAGCAAGAGAGAGAGAGAGAGAGAGAGAGAGAGAGAGAGAGAGAAGGAAAGAAAGAAAGAAACTGTCAAACATTGTACACACTGTAACTCTAACTCACAATCCTTGGGTGTAAAAGAGTTTAGCAAAACTCTAAGCAACTGTAAAAGATGCTCATGTTTTCTGCATAATCCTCATACAGGAACTCTTTCTACCTTCCCTGGCTGACTGTCAACTAACAAATTGAGAAAATGGAGTGATGCAATCAAATTAAACATTTAGTTTAAGAAGTTAGATTTAAAAAGCAATAATACAAACTATGAAATGAAAGCAAATGAATTAGTCGGTATGAAATTTAGAAGGTAAAAACCAAGAAACAGAAGGAAATTATCAATGTTTTAATAAAATATTTCATCCTCTTATAAATCAGAGAGTATCTTTAAAATAGGGTGAGATTTTAATGCAGTAGAAAGTACTATCTAACCATGTTTATATAGTTTCTAATTTTGTTTTTTATTGTTTTGTTTGTTCTAGACAGAGTTTCTCTGTGTAGCCCTGGCTGTCTGGAAGTAGCTTTGTGTAGCCCAGGCTAGCCTTGAACTCAAATATCTGCCTGCTTTAAACTTCTGAGTGCTGGGATTAAAGGCAGGCACCTCCACACCCAGCTTCCCACTTGTTTCTGAAAGTAATCTGGAATAGTAACATATTAAATTCAACAAACTGACCCAAAAATATGCAGAAAATCAGAAGAAATAGAACTCTACAGATGTTAAAATAAGTAACTCCCTGTCCTTCGAGATATTCCCACGTTCCTCGTCTCCCTTCATCCCTGTTTGGAAAAACTTATTTCACGGTAGACCTGCTACACAATCATTCCTGTACATGAGTGTGAAATAAAGCAATTACCATGACCCACCATCACACCTTCTACAACTTAGAATACTTAATACGAGAGCACAAACATTAATTTCACATGTAAAATAATATTACAGAAAAGTAATGATTATTTTCAAAGGGAAAGTATACCAAGTCTGTATTATTACTTAGCCCAGTAGTTTTGTCTAGAAGCAATAGAAGTAAAATCTAAATAGACGAGTTATGGAAGCAGTCTCACCCTTGCAATGAATAAGGCTGTGCAGCTTCTCGACGCTGTCTATGCGTAGGAGTATCTAAGCAAGTGTTACCTCTTTCATCAGTGAAGATCAAGCCAATCATGACATTGAAAATTAACTTCACACACTTATTAGAAGTGATGAGCCACTTCAGATCTCATATTCCTGTGATCTCAATGAGCTTTTCAGCTTTTGATTATTTCTCTTGTTCTTGAGTGTTGTTCTGAAACTAGACATGCTGATTTTCATGACTCTTGACTTTTGTCCTTTCCAAACAGAACTGCCACCTACAGCCCCATGGTTCTGAGCTGGTGACACTACCTCAGGCAATAAAGAGTTTGGCAAAGTCCTATGACTTTTTCTCAAGATGGACACTTAAGATTCATATCTATTGTGGTGATAAAATATCCGGACAAGAGCTACTGAGGAGAGAAAGGGATTAGCTCACTGACCTGGCCATAGGAACTGCAGTAGAGAGAAGGCAGAAATAAATGTTTGCACCCTTCATGTTCTGATGACTTTCTCTACTCTCATCCAATCAGGACCTGAAAACCAGGAATGGCACTGCCAATTTTCAGGTTGGGTATTCCCACTGCAATGCTGTGGAATAATCCTTCTAGATACTGTGAATATTTTTTACTCACGTTGGTTAATAAGCTGATTGGCCTATAGCAAGGCAGGATAAAGTTGGGCAGGGCAATCAAACTGAGGATACTGAGATGAAGAGGGGAGGAGTTAGAAGAGTTGCCAGGAGATGCAGGGAAAAACAAGATGAGCATGCCATACTAAGAAAAGGTACCAACTCATGGCAAAACTTAGATAGCAAATATAGGTTAATTTAAGAATAAGAGTTAGCTAGTAACAAGCCTGAGCTATCAGCATAGTATGTATAAATAATATTAAGCCTCTGAGTGATTATTAGGGAACTGGTGGGTGAGAGAGAAGTGTTCCACTACACATCAGTTAAGGTAGTTAGGACGTACCCCCACAG
>JABTXL010001700.1:4090726-4108579 GCA_025134845.1 Neodon shergylaensis
AGAAATAAAGTTTTATCTTCTCCTTTTTCTAGAATCTCCTAAGTAACAGATACCAGGACTCTAGGCTGCAAAGTCAATATTTTCTTCTTCATTCAAGATCAAATGTAAATAAATACATGGCCAACAGACTACCTGCTCTCTACATTTAAGCTATTAAAATATATAGATGCTGACTTTGACTGGGAACAACATGAACAAGTGAGAACTCTTAGACTCTAGAGAGGCAGGCAGAATTTTGGAGTATGTTGTTACAGATGTGTTAACACAAAAACCAGGCTCCCAGTGAATCTGCTGTAATAGCCAATTTCATAAACAACTTGAGTGGGCCACGGTGCCCAGACATCTGACCAAATTTTATTCCCATATGTTGCTTTGAGGTGTTTCTAGATGTGATGGAACAAGTTGACTGAGTATAGAGGGTGCTCCTTGGTGTGAGTAGGCTGCATCCCATATGTCACAGGCCTTAAAGGAATGAATGGAAATCTTATCTCAGTGGGTTGATCGTGAACCCACACTCTTTCCTATCTTTGAAATTAAATGTAAATATCAACTCTTTCTGAGTTTTGCACCTACTAGCTTTCAGATGGTAGTGCTGATCTGAAACTGTCACTTTGCCAACTGCAGATCACAGGGAAATTGTTTACCTCTATGAAAACATGTGTCAATTCAATCCATAAGACACCCCTATGTATAGACATGTGTACTTCATATTTGTATGGAGATAGAGAAATGATAGCCAAATCTTAGATGGATGGGTGGGTGGGTGAATGGGTAGATGGATGGGTGGACGGATGAAAGATAGATATGTCTCCACTACTGAACTGATTCAATTCCTCTGATGAACCCTAAATAATACAATCACCTGACTAGGAGAAGACTGAGAGAATAAAACATCTTGGAAAGGGCTCCTCCGAAGGCACAGCTACTGAGCAGGGCTATTATAGATTATCTTTAACATTTGCCCAACTCAGTCAATGCCACTAGGTATATGGATGAGCATGTGATAAAAGTGCATATGTAGAAGCTTTGGTAAGCCTTTGAATATATTCCAGGGTTCCTGGGTAATCAAATTACAGACTTGTTTGTCACAAGAACAGCTAATGCAGACTGCACTTCTCCCTGACAACCCAGTAATTACTTGATTTTTTTATATTTGCAGCATTACACTTTTAAGAAAATATTCAATCCATCTCAAAAGTGCTTATTAAAGACACTGTAAAAGCTGAACCATTCACTTTGAAATTCAAGGATTCAGAAATATGCTCCATGCATCCCCTGTACATCTGCACACATTAGTGCCACACACATGCATACACACACACTCACACACATGCACACACAGACACACACACCCTCACACACATTTGCACCACCAGTAAATGTTTAAGGGAGAATAAGAGCTTTATATTTTGTTTTTTTTTTTGTTTACTAAAATATTGTGGTCATATTTTATGAAGCTTAGTTTCAATTTTAGTTAGCCGGCTATGGTTAAAATCTGTAGTGTAAGTTTCCAAAACGTAAATAAAGATGAATGCTTCCAGTGAATGCTTGGTGTGGTCTTTGGCATTTCAGTTAAAGAAGAGCTACCATAAATTCCCTTCTGTAGAATATGCTTTATTACTATTGGTTAATAAAGAAACTGCTTTGGCCTATGGCAGGACAGAATATAGATAAGTGAGAAATCCAAGCAAAAATAAAGGGAAAAAGGAGATGAAGTCTGGGAGATGCCAGCAGCTAACAGAAAAGCAAGATGTGTGGTAACAAGTCATAACCCTCACAGTAAAATAATAAAATAAAATAATAGAAATGGGTTAATTTAAAAGTAAGAGCTACACTAAAGCAACACAGGGAAACCCTGTCTCGAAAAACAAAAACAGAACAAAACAAAAAAACAGTAAGAGCTCCTTAGTAAGTCTGAGCCATTACCTTTTTTTGTTTTGTCTTGTTTGTTTGTTTTGGTTTTTTGATACAGTGTTTTGTCAAACTTTTACAATTAATTTAAGTCTCTGAGTGTATCTTCAGGAACAGGGAGACAGAAGAGAATCCTCTAGTTAAAACTGGCATAAAGCCCAAAGGCTCTTGAATTTCCACAGTGCCTGAGATAGCTACGAAAAAGAAAGTTTCTGAAGGCACAGACACAAAGCCACACTGGGCTTCCCAGTCTCACAGTCGCATGCCAACAGCAGCGCAGAGGTGTGTTGTTTCCAGGATGGAGCCGGGCACCAGCTGCCATGAGCTAAGTTGCAGGTTTTGCTGACTCAAACAGGCCTCGGAACAGAGGCTAATCAACACTGTGTAGTGGATTTAGCTGTTGCTCATACAGGCAAAAAACATTTGCGGGTTGGCTGCAGCTATCTGACAGTAGTATTGCGTGAGTAGGTGTACACACGTTGTTACCTCCGCCTTAGAGAGCCTTTAAGACTCCAGAGTTCAGTTAAAGACCCCACAAATAGCTAAAGGGGGGCACAAATCTGAGGGTGAAGGTCTGAGGGGTAAGAATTCTACTCACACCAGGAATCGTCCATCGTATTTTTTAATTCTTCTTTCTTTTATTTCTCATTCCATCAGTTCTCTCTTGCTCTTTCTTCTACAACGTTCTACACTGTCCCTGCTTCTACCCATTACAAATATTCAAAGCCCTATCAGGTTCCAGGGCCGGAGTTAAATCATCAGGGCATTCATTGGGAGGAAGTTAGTGTGCTACATTATTAGGTGATAGATAAAAGAGCTGAAGGTTATTTTCAGCAAAATTATGAATAGGGTAAGGATCATATTTTAAATAAGCGTGCCACTTCTTTTTCTCCCAGTATGCATAGAGGCTGTTAGGTTACTAGGCAACCTAGGGGAAGCTGATGGCTCTTTATCAGATAGCACATACACCAGACACTGTAGTTTCTACGGGTCTAACTCTCTAGTTAGACTTACTGCTCTAAGCGAAGAAGAGACCCAGGCCTCTAAATTATCAGTTATGGGCTATGCTGTTATCAACTGTTCTGATTGTGGGTAATGTGGAGTAAAACCAGAACAGCAGCCTGGGCGGGTGGTAATTCTATGTCCTTGGAGATCTGTGACTATCTTAACTGAGATGCTCTATCCTGGTACCAAATGCCTGCTGATAAAGACAATCTCAGGAAGGCAGATCTCTGTGCTTACCTAGGAGAGAGGGACAATACCTGGCACTGAGAAACTGTTCTGAACTAGGGAATTAATTCCCAAATATGTAACAGAAAGTGAAGTCAGATATAGCAAAAAATCTACAGCAAAGGACAGTCACTATATTCACAAAGCAACAACACAAAAAGCCTTGCCTTTTGGTTCAGCCTTTACCTGATCCCTTGGTTCTGATAAGTCACTCGTGAAAAGATGGCTGAGCAATTACTGTATAATGTTGTGGCTTTTAGCAAAAGCAAAGAGCAGGCAGAAAACAACAGTCAAAGTGGCTGTTCTGGTACTAGCCATGCCCACTTATCAGTTTAAAACAGTGATTAAATAATTATTACAGATTTGCAATAAAGACAGATTCAGACCAAAAACAACAACAACAAACAAACAAACAAATACTCTAAATGGATCACAGTGTATTTAAAAAATGTACATAGGCTTGGGTGAGAAATTAAAAAGTATTTAGATACTTATAAGAAGAAATAAAGAGTTTTAAAACTAAAGCAAAGTCTTTGAAGAGACAGTAAAAAATATATAAAAGAAAAAAGCCATGTGAGGATGGAAAACATGCAGGAGGTCTGGATCCTGTATAGAATTGTGTTGATTTAAAACTTTGGATGGCTGGTGATCAAGAGACCACTGCTGAGAGACATGGCATTGAAAGAGGGACTGATAAAATATACCAACCTAAATATTTTTAAAAACCTCTTAACTTTAAAACAGAAGTCAAAAAATGTATTTGTAAAATGAAACTTAAAAGATGCACTGCTTTGGAAAAGGGGCTTTATTTCCTGTAGAAAGAAACAAACTTATTTCAGATTAAGATGGACCAGCTTTGATCAATGGACCTCCTGAAACTTGACAGGTGATATCTATCAACAAAAGTTACCACTGGTCCTCTCAAGACTGAGTCATTGTCTCAAAACTTTCTCAGGAACCCTAAAGATACTTTGCCCCCACACAGCAGGAAAACTATATCCACATTCCCAAGAGTTTTGGGGCATATGGATGGGCTTAGGTTATTTGGTAGGTTATGGATGTTTGTTTTATTTAGGGGAATATAAGAATATAGGATAAAAAGACAACTATTAATCTCAGATATTTTGCACTGACACGGATTTTGGTAGGCTGATACAAATTTAAAGTTTTTTTTTACATTGTATCTATGTTTCTATTCTTGATTAAAGGATTTTTGTATATAAGGATTTTAATACAAATATAATTGTTTTACTTTATATATATTTCTACTCTTGTTTAAAGTATTATACTTATGCAACTCATTTAAAATGTAATGTATAGTTAAAAATACAAATTAATAGTCATTTATAATAGTCAAATTGTTAGGTTTTCTAGATATGCAAAGATATACTACAAATGGATAGGCAATCTTTAAATATTTTAAATACCTACATAATATGGCATTTTAAATGTTTTAATAACCTAGACTTTTCTCAACTTGAGATGTGTTTTCAGCAATTACTTCAAAGAGAATAATAAACATTTATTATGAAGTTTGCTTTCAATTTGGCAAGGCTATCCTTTTGGCAGGAAACTGCTCTTGCCTGGACTGCTTGACAGTATGCTTTATACATTGGACATGTAAGACCCACAGGAAAATAACCCCTAAACTTTGTCAAAACAAGGTAGGCTTGTCCTTCAGGGTTTCTGCTTCACAGTAGAAACTGTAAGACATTTTGCAGGACATTATGCAAAGGAAAATGATGGACTAACTGTCAGTATAGGTGAGACAGTTTCAAATTTCCTGCTTCACTGAGAAGTCTGATGGCACTCTAGGAATATAGGTTGAAGATGGATGCCCCAAGATTACAGAAGAACTTTAGGTGACTGTCCAGACAGTCATATATCCCTGTTATTTCTAGAGTTTTGGAAGTTGCTTACAATGTGCTTCCTGTTTACATAGGTAATATATCAGTCTGGCATCTTTGATGGAGTTGAAGACAGGTAGTTAAAGTTTTCTTAGTTATGACAAAGATAAATTAGATACAAATCTTTAAACTCACAAAGATAGGATAGAAGACAGTTTTTCTTTAACTTTGGCAAATACAAATAGATTAAATATTATAACTAATCCTTGCTGGATAACTGCTTTGTTATATGTAATTTACAATGTTAAAGTTAAAACCTTCTGTTTTAATTAGACAGAAAGGTAGAAATGATGTGGGATGCCCTTCCGTATGCTGTGACTATGTTTTATTACCATCTATTAATTAAAAACTACTTTGGCCTATGGCAGGACAGAATATAGCTAGGCAGGATATCCAAGCAAAGTAAAGGGGAAAAAGAAGGTGAAATCTGTGAGGTGCGGGCAGCAGCCAAGCAAGGTGTGAAATAACAAGTCTCAGCCCTTATGGTAAAATATAAAATAATAGAAATGGGTTAAATTAAAAGTAAGAGCTAATTAGTAATAACCCTGAGCCATCAGCCAAAATTTTTAATTAATTTATGCCTCGAAGGGTTTATTCAGAAACTGGCTGTTAAAAGAGAAATCCCAGTTACTAGAAATGGCTTCAAAGGCAGCAACAGATCTGAAAAAAATGGTCAAAAATTTTTTTTTAAAGATTTATTTATTTATTATGTATACAGCATTCATTCCATGAAGGCCTACACACCAGAAGGGGGCACCAGATCTCATTACAGATGGCTGTGAGCCACCATGTGGTTGCTGGGAATTGAACTCAGGACCTCTGGAAGAACAGTCAGGGCTCTTAACCTCTGAGCCATCTCTCCAGCCCAAATTGTCAAAATTTTAACGTATGCACATTGCTGCTAATAATATAGAATATAGAAAAGACTGCAATTTCTGATGCAAGCTTACTTCTACTGTTTAAACAAAATGAAAAAGCACAATTTAAAACTTACTCTTCCTCTCCCTTTGTGCAAAGCCACTTTCACAAAAGAGTAGAGTCATGATTCTTAGGTCTGCTTAAAAATGAAGAGGTATTAAGAATGCTGTTCAGCTCAAAATCAATGAAAGAACTGGAGAGAAGTTAAAAAATGACTCAAACTAAGAATTCAAAACGCAGACCATGCATAAGTCAGGAATATTTATGTAAATGTGGAAATGAACACAAAGTTGCTTTTTTGCAAGTGGAGGAGGGGAGAGTGGAATGAAGAAAGAATTTCTCCATGTGGAAAACAAGTCTTGAAGAGATGATTGTTTGAGAATTACTATTAGTTATTAATAATTTATATGATTTTAAAATAGCTTCCATTGAACTTGGAGTTGTAGAACCCAAAGAGTTTGATTTAGTTTCTCTACTATGGCTCAAATTTTATTATATTAAAAAAAAAAAAGTGGGACTTGGTGGGTAAGAGCAGAAGGAACTGAATTCAGATCTCCAGTATCTGTGTAGAGAGAGGGGAAGGTATGGGGATATGCATATCACCTGTGAAACACCTGCACACACTATGGGGGAACTAAGACAGGGAATCGTTGAAACTTGCTGGCTGACATAAACTCATTCTCGAGGGAATATACTGCAATGTATGCTGGCTGACATAAACTCATCCTCGAGGGAATATACTGCAATGTATCAGAGCAGGATATTTAGTGGTTTCAACTGTCCTCTGTGCATGTAAATGATAATTAGGGTGTTTGGAGTGAAATGGCCCCCATAGGCTCACAGGGACTGGCACTATTGGGAGCTGTATCTTGTTGGAGTATGTGTGGCCTTGTTATAGGAAGTATATATACTCAGAGCAGGCTTTAGTGTTACAGAAAACCCAGTCAGACCCAGTGACACTCTGTCTTCCTACTGCCTCTGAGCTACATCTCCAGCACCATGTCTACTGGTGTGCCACCATGCTTCCCATCATGACAATAATAGACTAAACCTCAGAATCTGTAAGCCATCTCCAATTAAATTGTTTCCTTTATAAGACTTGCCGTGGTCATGGTGTCTCGTCACAGCAATAGAATATTAAGACAGGCACGTGCACCTGCATAACATGTTTAAATCACACACACACACACACTCACACACACACATACACACACCAGTTGTCATGAGCAAGAATGCCAGCATTTAAGTCTACTTTGGTTGTTTGGGTCTGTGTCAACAAAACATTACACAGAATTTTGGGGTATCTTTTAAAGACTGACTCCTCTAGTCCAGATAAGCACACGCAGTCCACAAGGTCCCTAGCTTAGCTATAATATAAAAAGTCTAAAATCCTGAGTTTTGTAAGGCTGGATTCAGTGGAGCACATGCTGAGAACTGTGCTTGGAGCAAGGAAACAGTGGGTGGACCTCAGTCCCCTCTCTCTTCCTCTTCTACCTCATAAACTCCCTTTGTATCTAGGCCACCAAAATAAGTGTGAGTTCCACTACCTAACACAGTTGTGATTTCTCAGTACTATATTCTTTTAACATCCACGGATACATTTTTTAATTTGTTCAAAATACTTACAACAAAATGTTTGATTCAGTCATTTTAGGTGTATAATCCAGTAGATTGTTTGCCAACCATTTTCTGTTTAATCCCAGATATCTCTGATATGACAGATAAGGAGAAAGAAAGTATTTTATAGTCTGCATAAAGAAAGCTTCTTCTCAATAGACGTATTTTTTAAAATTTGCACATATTGCTAATATATTAGCCTTGAGATGTTTCAAATATTACTAAATTCAGTCCTGAAAAATTAATCTGAAATATTGTAAGTTTACCAAGGCTCAAAGACTTGCTTGCAATTTTTTAAAAAATTAATTGTAAATGACTTCCCTTCAGAGTATTCTCAACATCTCTTTGCTGAATAATACAGAAGAATGAATATATTATTAGACAGCAACATAAAATACAAAGCCAACACTCTCAAGGAGAGTATCTGTGAGTATCTTCTTAATAACGGCAGTTCCAGCTCTCCTTGGCTGAGTCATATTCATAACTTGCCATCATTCTGTGAAGTTCTCTGCTCACCATTTCCTCAATATGAGTGAATCATTTTACTCACTCTCCAAAACATTTTCCACCATCACTGTCTTTTTTTTTTTTTTTTTTTTTGGCTACTGTCATTTCTGAATACACTTCTACTCAGCCCCATAATTGTTATTAAAAATAGCGTCGGCAACAACAGAGCCCGTATTTTGGACAAGAATTGATACTCACATCAACCTCCCCCCCCCGCAAAAAGGGAGCTGATAATCCAGCCTATCTCCATATTGGACTTGAAAGCCATCTACAGCAAAAATAAACTTGATTCATTTCTTTTTATGATTAAACCCATTTCTGAAGAATTGAGCTATAACCCCACCTGTAACCTTAACTATAAATGATTCTGTAAGGTCTTATCCAGGAAAAGACAACCATGCCTTTGTTTCAAAGAGTTGTTATGACTACCTACGTATGACTTTTTGTGACTACTTTGCAACCATGTCTTTGTTTTAGGAGGTTTTCATTTGTTACATGTATGTTCTGCTTCTGTAACCCTACCTACTTCCCTGTCAAATTTCCTTTTTGGAAAGCCCCTACTCCTGAGCTATAAAATCCCATTTCTCCCCCATGTCCAGTGCTGATCTCATAAACCATACCTTAGGGAGAGATGACTCATGTCAATGAATAAAAAAGCTTGCTTTACTTAATTTGGCCATGGATTGAGTCAGTGGTCTTTCTCCTCAAATATGTGGGGTCAACAGAGCAGCGTATTACAAATTTAGAATTGTGAGGGATGCTGTCATCTTTCCTTAAAGACAGGCTTCATGGCTGCCTATCTGTTTTATCTCATTTCCCCCTTCTCATCAAGAGCCTTGTGTGTGTGTGTGTGTGTGTGTGTGTGTGTGTGTGTGTGTGTGAATGCTTTGCTAGTGAAACTTGTTTGACCAAGTGTAATCAGCTTCCTGAAATTCCTGAAATACTTAAACATCTCAATGTTGCTAATTCGTGTTCTTCTCTTTGTCCCCTTTTCTTATTACTTTCTAAATTAGCCAATTAGGTAGATGCTGAACGTTAGCCATTGAATAACAACCAATCTTCCCCTTGTACTTTGGTAAAATACAGAGGCCACCTAGGAATTGCAGGCTGCCACTCACTAGCCTCATCTGGGGCATGTACATTCTTCTTTTACAAAAAGAAACTGCCTTACCAAGCCCTTGCCACATTGCCACAAGCCATTTGACACTTTGTTCCTGCATTCCTGTGAGTAACATAAAGACTTCTCTTTTGCAACATAAATGATGAAATTGAGCTTTCAAAGCTATTATGTGGCTAAACTTTATCTTACAGACATTTGGTTTATTCCTTCATTCAAACCCTGTTGAAAAAAATATCTATTTTTCAGTGTGTGTTTGTGTGTGTGTGTGTGTGTGTGTGTGTGTGTGTGTGTTGTACAGGTGTGCTCCATGTCTCTGGGAAGATTAGAGAACCTTCATTCCTGCCACCTCATGGTATCTAGGGATCGATTTCATCAGGCCCTTGTGACACAGCCTCTACCCACTAAGACATTTGAGCATCAAGTTCTTTATTAAAACTTGTATTATATACAGGAGCTAGGGACTAATAAGAATGAACAAAGTGAATAAATTCAGGCCTCAAGTTTTGTGAACATGGCTAAGTCACTATCTTGGCAGATCTTGACTGGAAAAGTTCTATTTGAGGATTTAGAAGTGTTTTTTTTTTCCTTTGAAGAAGTGTCTGGGACAGTTTCTTACCGTATTCTTTAAACCGACCTTGATATACCATAGTCAGGAATGATAAAGAGAACCAGTCCAAATTCCTTTTTATTAAAAGCTCCGATCATTGACCAGATGATCTAAAATCTGGTTCTTCAAGTCCAGGAATGCATGCTGGTCACCTGTGCCCTGGAATGCTCACTGACTGAGATATGGATTTGGGTCAGCCTGCATCTGATGAATAGTACTTGTCATTGAAATTGTTAGAGCATAGACTGGAAGTCACGCAGCTCTGTATTTATGATAACTGAATTTCCGCAACAATCACAGTCTGACAGACTCCTTTGTACCAGGAAATAATGATAACAAATTACTTTGTGACAGTCCATTGAGGACCTTCTCTACATTCCTGTCATGAGCCCCATGATGAGGACATCTGTCAGGGTCCAGTATCGACAGGTTTGTACATTCCAGGGTAGGGGCAAGTGTTCGGCAGAAAAAAAAAGAGAGAGAGAGAGACAGAAGAAATAGACAAAAACACAGGATAGAGTTGGGAGGGCAACCCTGTGAATACTGAATCTGCCTGTGTTTCTTTCTCATGAACATTAAATACCTGAATTCAAAAGGGAGGAAGAAGGCAAGATTTTTTTTTACCATGGTAGAAACAAGGAACAAAGTAATTACTATCTTAACACCCAAAACACCAAGGAACCACACCCTAGCTCAAGACATTCTGTTGGTAGCCACATCTTAAGTCAAACCTCCCATCAATAACCTTGAAGGAGCTAGAACTAGCCTGAACTCTCTGACCTTTAATCAAGGTGGAACAGACCCACTTCTGTGGGCTCAAGCACATTGTGTTTGTGACAGTGCATTAAGGGACTTCTCTACCCATTTCCAAAGACCCACATTGCTCCCTTAGAGGGTAAGACCCCTCCCTTCTTCTTATGACCCAGGAATCAGAGTTATCCCACAGCATCCACTGTGTACAGTTCTTCAGTCACTGCAGGGAGCAGATGAGGTCCCAAGTGAATGTGTACTGTAGACACATTCTACATATGTGCATGGCCATACCAAGGACCCCCATGCCTCAGACCCATGGGAGTTACGGTAAAGCCTTCCCCTGTCCATGTCCACATGTTAACAGTTGTACGCAGAAGTTATGAACCACAGGATTCTCCATTCCAGTGACTACAAGCAGAAAGGGCCACATAAGGGACCTCCTATTAAGATTGGCTAAATCTGCTTCATCTGTGTGCAATAAACTACCTCCTTATTCACCTATATGCAAGAAATCTGCCTTTTCACTCAGGAGTGTATGATGAATGTACTGAGCTTTTGGGCTGCACTTGGCGTCTCTTCACCAGAGTGCATAGCCTGCCCAATCAAAGCTTTTATGCCTGTGTCTGCATGCTTGTCATTTCTTTATTCTTTCTCTGCCCAGTGAGGTCAACCACAATGTAGTGCAGGCCACAGCAAAACATATGTTGGGGAATCGTTCAGCCCTTCTTTTGAAACTTATATGGGACTCTCTCAGTCATTTGGGCATCAGCTCTCCTCAGGGCACTTCCTGAGGAGATAGGTATATCAAAGTGTCTTTGATAGGTATATCAAAGTGTCTTTGAGAAGAGTGTATCCTTTCTCAGATCTTGTTGAAGTGGATCAGGAGTGGGTGGGTGGGGGGCTGGGAAAGTTTAATGGGAGCAAAACTTCACCTAGCCAGTGGCTTCTTTTCTCATGAAGTCCACAGACAATATACGATAACTTTTAGAGAGAAATTTATCTTTATAGATTGATTGACTCTTCAAGTTTGAGAGAGAAGGGGTGGAGGGAGGTTGGAGAGAGAGGGAGCCATAGCTCCTATATGGCAGGGAGTTTTTTTTGAATGTATGTTCATAAAGGAAATTGGTCAGTAATTCTATTTATTTGTAGAGTCTTTATGTGGTTTATGTTCAGGGTAACTGTTACCTCATAAAATGAATCAGATAATATTTCTTCTGTTTTTAAATTGAGGAGAACTGATGTTAGCTATTCTTTGAAAATCTGGTAGGATTCTGTGGTAAAACCACCTAGACCCAGTATTCTTTTATTTGTTTGTTTGTGAGGATTTTAATGACTCTGTCTATTTCATTAGGGTTGTGGGTATGATTAAACTGCTTGTCTGATCTCGCTTTAGTATCAGTAGCTGGTACCTACTGAGAAAATTTTCCGTTTCTTTTAGATTTTCCAATTTGGTGGTTGCAGGTTTTTGAAATAAGTCCTTCTGATTCTTTGGATTTCCTCAGTGTCTATTATTTTGTTTCCATTGTCATTTATGATTTTGTTAATTTGAATATTCTTTCTGTATTTCTTATAGTTTGGATAAGGGTTTTCCTATCTTTTTGATTTTTTTCAAACAACCAAATCTTGGTTTCATTGATTCTTTGTATGGTTCTATGCTTCAATTTTATTGATTTCAGCCCTGAGTTTTATTATTCCTTGCTGTCTTCTCCTCTTGTGTGTGATTAGACCTCTTGGATTGGGTTCATTATAGGTCTAGCTGTTAATTTTTTGATTTTTCTTGTTGGGTGGGTGGTTATTTCTTGTTTGTATTTGTTTTTGTTTTCTTGTTCTTGGTTTCTGTTTTCTCATTTGGAGAGTGTGATTGCTATGTGTTTGTTGCCTGCTAGGAAAGTTTTTTGGACCTGATAGTTGTGGCCACCGGGGGTTCCAGGTAGAACATGTTTCTGGGTATTGGGAGCTGGCACTTTGGAATGGAGCAAGACTAGGAATTCTATGGGGTTCATAGAAGGGAAGAGAGCAGGGTTTAGCCATCATCTACTTATTTCATCTCCTTGGAGACAGGAGGAAAGGGGAATATCTACAAACAGTATACCTTCTTTCCTCGATCTGTGGGTTAGTATGGAGTGTCTGCTGGAGTTGGGGGCTGGGTTCAGCAACAAGTTGGGACACGGAGGCTAGGAGGAGAAGGTCTGTGGGCTCCACAGGAGATGTAGGCAGAAGGAGAGGAAGGCAGCAACTGGTGTTGAGACTGGGGGTTGGATTTGGAGGAGAGCAGAGGATAGTGAAAGTCTTCATTAGCTCAGCAGTTCCCCTGACCTGCTCAGCTGCTGTGTTCTCGGGGAAAGCCTGATGGTCCTGGGGGCTGGGATCCTGGGATGAGCAGGGGAAAGGAAGGTTGGAAATGATCTCTGTAATCTGTCATGGATGGGGTCAGGGAGGAAAGAGACTGAAGCAAATGTTCTGCTGCTAAGATGGGGATGACACTGGGGTGACGGTTGAAATATTGCAATAATAAAAATTTAAAAACTGGGTCCAGTGGGAAGCTTTGAACCAATTTTATTAGAGTTTGAGAAACTACAACAGGACAGGAAGTGTGAATCTCAGCAGTCACCAGGACAGGACAGAAAGTGTGATTCTCAGCAGTCACCAGGAAGCAGGAGCATGCAGAAAAGGCAGACACAGTCAAGAGTTGCAGTGTAGCAGCTCCACAAAGGGTCTGGGGAAAGAAAATATGCTTAGTTTTTCCTTCCCATTACCGTGTCTAGAGGTGGATCATCCTTCCTGAGGGAGCATCTCTCAGCTGGCTCAACGACTGACAAAATAAAGTGGAATAACTCTGAAGGGAGAGACATGTTATATAATGTTCTAATCTTTATAGCAGATCAGAATATTATGTTTCTGCCTAGAACCAGAGGAAGGTTCTACTAAGGAGAAGTCCTTCCTCTGTGGCCATTAGAGCTCTTGTAATACAAGGGAGAGTATGAGTCTACTCAATTAACATATCGTGGTGTTGGGAGGTCCAACAATAAACTTCTTTATAATTTCACTCAATGAAATGAGACAGCTCACTATGTTGGTGGAAAATATATATATTCCCAAACCCAATTTTTTTTAAAATCCTCACCTATTAGTGGCACATCTCTTATTTCTCTTATTATATATTAAAAACCATAATTATTAAATAACATAAACTAGATGGCTTAAGATAATGGATATATTATTATTTTTAAAGAAAAATGTTGACTTCTCGATAGGTCTTCTATCACGAGTATTAAATAAGAAATAAAATTCATTATCCCACTGATCTCAAGAAAGGATAGTGTAACTGTGGATCACTAGTTTAAAATAAATCATAAATACCTTAATCTTGAAAAATTAGAAGGTCGTGAAGGTAAAAATCATTAGGTAAATTTAAATTAGCAATATTTCAGAATTCAGGGGTGATCTCCCCCTGTATTCTATACTAAATATCAAGAAAAATTTGACATTTAAAGCCAGAGCAAGAACGTGCCATAAGGCCCAGGTCATTGTCTCTCTAGAGCTGTGAATATAAATTCTAATATGTTATTTAGCCATTGAAATTACCGATTGAAAGGATGTTAGCTTAATTCATATTGAGGATAATAATTGGTTTTGCCATATTTCTTTTATGTTTAATATTTCACGGGTTTTTTTTCTTTTGTCAGATTTCTTTTAAAATGCAACATTCTGGGTGTTTAACTTACAGACTCATCAGTATCTGAAAAATAGCAGAGAAAAGTTCATTTTAAAATTACTAAAGCATGCTTATGAAGACTGTCTCTAACCTGTCTATATTCAGGCAGTTTGAGAGAGAGCAGGTGTGACGGAGACAGAAAGAACAGGAAGGAAATTTGTTTCCTGAGTTTTTAATTCATCTTCCTGGGAGGAGGTTGCCTTGTAAATTAGATTGAATAACTGGGTTTCTACTTATTCAAATCCTGACATGTTAAAGCACTTCTACAAATAGCATCATATTGGCTTCATCTCTGCTGTTTTCTCCCTCCCTCCTCTCTTTCTCTCTCTCTCTCATTCTGTCTCTGTCGTCTCTGTCTCTCTCCCTTGCTCTCTCTCATTCTTTCTCCACCTCTTTCTCTCGCTTGCTCGCTCTCTCTCCCCCACTTTTTGCCGTGTGTCTGTTATCTCTCTGACAACTGACTCTGCCTCCCTGTTCCATACACAAATTCATGAAATAAAATTTGGAAGATTACACAGAGGGATTGTTGTCTGTGGAGTGGGGACAAGTTTGCCACCATCAACCCTCCAATCTCTTACTAGACTGTTCAGAAAAAGCATCCACAGAAAAGCATTTATCTCCCTTGGTTTAGTCTTAGAGTCCTGTGGAGATTCTTAGTAATAATTATCATATTCTGCTACAGGAGTTTGATTGCCTTTTGTACTCTGAGAAGAACAATGCGGCCTGTTTTCTCTCAGTGTTTGCTGAGAGCAATTCTCTATCTTTAGAAAAGGCTTCCAAATATCTCCATGAATACAAAGGGCTCTATTCTTCCATTCAATGTAAAAGAATTGTACAAATAACCGCCCATGCACATCACTTGGTTGTGAGGAATAAATAATTCCCTGAAAATATCAAACACATCATTGAAAATTACACACATCAGTCTTTCAAGATCTATTATCACAGCTCAGACATTTGAACTGGAAGACCTTAAGCATTGGCATTACAAAATATGAATACAAAATTTGACATGAAAGATTATTTTCCACCTTTAAATTATTAATTTTAACCCAAGTTTGTGGCATATGCCTATAATGCCAGCATAGGGTCACATATTTGATGCCACATAAAGCTCCAGTCCAGAGATGCAAAGTGTCATTTTCTCAAATACACCAAAAATAAAATAAATAAAATTAATATAGTTTTTAAATTCAACTTTTGGTTTTAAGGTTTACAATTTTCCAGAAGATCTTACATATTTCTTTTGTATATTAATTATGGCATACTTTATATTTTTGATTGCATTGCTTTTGCAAATTCGCAATGTTGTTAGCAGAAACAAGCTATGCCCTGGTAGATATCCAGTAGAATGTCTTGCTGGATCACTAACACATTGACCATATTATTGTATATTACCATATGTCTATCCATATTCTATGCATTTATATTTTAGTTAAAATGCAGTTCAGCATATATTAAAAATATACTGTATTTGATATAATATGGCTCCCAATTAATAGCTTTAGTTTCAGGTGACTATGAAGTATAGTCACTGTGACCCTTTGGCTATACCCAGAAATGTCCAGGCAAGTGCAAATTAAAAAGAGTGGGTAAAAGGATGAGAATTTAACCACCTGCCAATGCCTGTTTCACAGAAGCATGTTAACATGTGAACAGCAGCATGCGTCCTTTTTGCAGTGTGAGAAGCAGTTACTTCACAGTGGCTCTAGGTCATACAAAACCACACATGCACATGGGCCAGGCCGTGGTCCGTGGACTCTACCAATTCTATGCTCAAAATAGTTTGGAAAAGGGCACCACTCTCAAATAAAGTCCTAATTCTTATTAAATTCCTATTAGTATTTCCTAAACAATGCAGTACAGCAATCATACATCACATATATACTATTGCATATCATACATGTATACATACATAATTAACATTGTATTAGGTACTGTGAACAATCTAGACATAATCTAAGGAATATAAGAGAATTGTGCAGATCACAAGAAAATACTGCAATTTTATACAGGGGCTTTGTCTGCCCACGGTTTTGGTATCTGTGGGTGCTCAGGAATGATTCCACGGGTGTACTCAGGGACAGTGTACATGTCTGTTTGCAGTGTCCCTGGAGAGTAAGGGACAGTGTACATGTCTGTTTTCAGTGTCCCTCAAGAGTGAGGGACAGTGTGCATGTCTGTTTGCAGTGTCCATACAGAGCAAGGGACAGTGTACATGTCTGTTTGCAGTGTCCCTGGAGAGCAAGGCACAGTGTGCATGTCTATTTGCAGTGTCCATGGAAAGCAAGGCACAGTGTGCTTGTCTGTTTGCAGTGTCCATGGAGAGCATGGTAGAGTGTGCATGTCTGTTTGCAGTGTCCATGGAGAGCAAGGGGCACTGTGTATGTCTGTTTGCAGTGGCCATGGAGAGCAAGAAGCAGTGTACATGTCTGTTTGCCGTGTCCCTGGAGAGTAGAGAAAGCTGACTGGCTGTTCTGGATATAGGGATAAGAGAAGATGCATCAGCAACACAATGTTTCCTTTTTTATTTTTAAAATAGACAATGGGGAGATTGGCCTTGGGTGTTGCAAGGAGGCTGCTTGTTCTCCTATCTAAGTTCTGCCCTATCAACAGAACAAGGCAATTTCTTTATTCATTAATGGTAATCACAGCACACAGAGGGGACTCCCCCATCAGTAGGGTGAAGTGGCTGACCAGTCTAGAAAGCAAAGAGAAGGTAATAGGTACAGAGAAAATATCAGAGTAAAAGGTCTAGAGGGAGATGTTCCTAGTCTTATTGTAACTTGATATGTCCTCCTGTTCTGCTGATATCCCCGCAAGGCCTGCCCTTTTCTGATGAGAAAAGGAGGAGAGTGGATCTGCAGGAGAGGGAAGGTGGGGGAGTTTCTGGGAGGAGAGGGGGGAGAAGAAGCTGCAGTCAGGATGTAATATATACAAGAAAAGAATAAATAATAAATAAAAAAAACCCTAGATGGAACACTTATAATGACTGTAGCTTTCAAAAGTCTGGTCAGGTTAAACATGCTAACTTTGAATATTTATCTAATCTTAGCTATTTTCTGAGAAACAACTGTTTAGAAGACAGGAGTGTAAATGTCGGAGAATAGACTCTTTATTAGATAGCTGCTTCCTCCACAAATGTCTTCCTGAAGAACACTTGCTTTGCTTCCTAGCAGGACTGAAGCAAGCATTTGGGCTAGATCTTTATAAAGGAGACGTGACTGGCTATCAGGTAGTTGCTTGAGAGCTGGTTTTAACATGCAGTGTATTTTTAATCCCTTTCCTAGGTGATCATTCTTTTTTATTCCTGCGTCTGCACTTTATCCATTTACTCAGTCCTTCTGTTTGATACAACAAGTAAACATGCTGACTTCTGTTTTATACCCTCTGGACATTTTTGTGATGAAGAAATTTCTCTATGTCCATTCTATTTCCTAATGCAGCTTTGCCTTAGTCAAGATCCACTTATTTTTCCTATTAAAAGATAACTATTTCAAGTATAAGAGAGAGAGAAAGAGAGAGAGGGAGAGAGAGAGAGAGAGAGAGAGAGAGAGAGAGAGAGAGA
>JABTXL010001700.1:4108679-4248968 GCA_025134845.1 Neodon shergylaensis
AAGGGAAGGGAAGGGAAGGGAAGGGAAGGGAAGGGAAGGGAAGGGAAGGGAAGGGAAGGGAAGGGAAGGGAAGGGAAGGGAAGGGAAGGAAAGGCCAGCCCAAAGAGGATTTTTTGATTTAGTCCCTAAACCTAGGGTGGACATAGACCATATTATCTGATCTGGAAAACTTCAATGACATAATTAGAAACTTCATTATTGTGCCAAGATCAGAGTCAGAAATTTGTCTGACACTCCCTTGTGCTGGGAATACAGCTTCCACTATCACTCCTGGTTTATGCAGGATTCAAGTCCAGGGCTTCCAGAATTCAGGCAAACAATCTGTCAACTGAAAGACATCAGCAGTCACCTTACTTTCAAGATATTGTTTCACTGTGATCTGAAAATTCACAATGCAGACAACTGCATTGACAGTCTAGAAGATTGGCTAATAACCTACACTGTTACTGTAAAAAATAATTTTTATCAAAAAACAGCTATGCTCTTCATTTATATATAAACTTGCTGCTCTTACTCTCAATTTTAAAATGGAGTGATTTTAACAGAGAAAAACAGCTCTCAAGTTTGAAGAACTTACTACTATTTGAGTACATACAGAGAAATTTGCTAAGCTTAGTGCAGTTTTAAGGCTTGGGTTATGTAGACTTAAAGGTTTATTCACTATAATTAATATTCATTTAATGGATGATCCAAAAGACTAACCCCAACCATAGTCACTAGCAGGGCATGTGCTGTCATAAATAGCCTGCTTAATGGAGAAAGAATCTTCCTAATAGTTTTTAGACTTTAGTATATATGAATACATTTTCAACACAACACAAAACAAAAAAAAAGTAGCCTAAAAACACATTAGGTCTGGGGATGGTGACCCAGTGGGTAAACTGATTGCTGCACAGAGTGAGGACTGGAGTTCGGATCTCTAATATTCACATAAAAATGTATGATCATTAGGAATTGTGGTCCACCTGAATTCAAGCTCTTGGGAGCAGAGACAGGAATATCCTAGGCAAGCTATACAGTAGACTAGCTAAGTAGATAAACTCTGAGTTCTGTGAGAGACCCAGGCTCAGTAAATCAAGTGGGTGAAGTGGCTAAGGTACCAAATGCCAACAAATGTCCTCCACACATTGCTCACACACAAAGTGCACCCCATACATGTATGTCCTCACTCATGAAACCATGCATGCCCATATGTACAAATACGATACATGCAAAGTCATATGATTTAGAGAAGTTAATTGTTTAATTGGAGCTGGAGAGATGACACAGAAATTAAAAGCACTTTTTATTCTTGCAGAGAACCTCAGTTCTGTTCCCAGCACTCATATCTATATTATAACTGCATGTAATGCCAGTCAAGAGGAGAGAAGTCATTCTCAATCATCCTGAACCTTGTCTTGCAAATACACAGGTCATTAATTCATTTATTCACCTACATGTTTCTTCTCTACTATAATCTCAGCCCCTCTTCTGCAATTTATTTTCTATCTTTATGACCAGCTGATTCTTTTATTTTCTGTTCAGTATCTTGAGTAAGGGGGATTACTGTGTCCTGGACTAGCCTGATCTTACAATTTAAGACTTTGCTTCCAAAAGAAAAGAAGGAAGAGGAGGCAGATGTTGGTGGGTCATGACTTGGATCCCAGCACTCAGGAAGCTGAGGCAGGGAGATCTCTGAGTTTGAGGCCAGCTGGTCTACAGAGTGAGTTCCAGGACAGCCAAAACTGTTACACAGAAGAACCTTGTCCAAAAGGAAGACAGAAAATAAAAGAAAAAGAAGTATTTCATTTCTAATTCTTAAGAAAACATCAGTCAGAAAATATTGGAAAGGGATTACAAAGTGTACAACCATCTGCATCTTTGTGTTCTCTCCTCTTGTGCGGTAGGCTGCCTGTTACACTACACAAGGAGCCTACTAAATGAACCCTAAAGAATATTTTTCTAAAAATCGTTGATGGAAATCCTCTCTATAACCTCATTGCTTCCTCCTGCTCCGAATTTCATTCTTCTTCTCTCCACAAAATTCTGTGAATGATGTGTCTCTACACCCACTTTCCCTGCTCCTATTCTCCTTTGAATATTCTAATCAACTCTTCACCCTCTCCACTTCACCAAATATATTCCTATTGAAGTAATGGCATTTCAGTGTTCATTCTGTACCCTGTAGTCTAAGTCCTTTTGTCACTTCTTTCCTTTCCTTTCAAAGTCGGTGCACATACTAGTTGACACTTTTCCTGGAAAAAAGCAACTCTTTCTTGCTTATATATTTTTGGACACTGTCAGTCTCCTAACCTTGCAACTCAGAAATTGAGTGATTTGTCTTTTAGGAACATATCCTTATATCAACATCCCATTTTGGCAATGTTTTCTAACATCCTGGCTTGGTATGTCTTCTTGATGCCGTGTCTCCATCTTGAAACCCCCTTGCAACATCTATACCAACTGCTCTCTTGATGTCGAAGTCCAAAAGTCACCTCAAGTTTAAATGTCCAAAACTGAACACATGCTGTATCCTTCCTTCTCAACAATACAAAATTCTTCTCACAATTTTTCTCAGACAGCACTAACTATATCAAGTCATATTTTAAACAGTAGTATCTGTGACAGATGTTGTTTAAAACTGAAGTTTTTATGGTAGTCCCAGTCCTTAGGATGATGAGACAGGGGAATTATTGAGTTTTAGTCTAGCCTGTGCTATATACATATCAAGACTCTGTCTCAAATTAAAAGCACTAAAAATTCTATTTTAAAATAAAAGATTTTGTGTTTTATATTACCGTGGTAATATAAAATTTCCCATACACAAGTTGAGCTAAAAAAACAAAATCCCTATCTTGTACTCTTTTGGGAGGTAAGAAAGGCCTTTTTGTCCATGTACTAAGTAATAGACGGCACATTCTCATGCCACTAGTGAAAGAAAAAGTAAAGAAAAGAAGTTAGAAAGAAATTCAAAATGATATCATTAGGTGGGGTGTCATGATTTTATCCTTAAAAACTGATGAAATAAAACAGTACCACAGGAGGAAGAATACACAGAAAACTGTCTGCTGATCACTTTTGTCTTTCTTATCAGCTACTGGCAAAGTCTGTTCCATGAGAAGAGTTTCTGTGTGTCCCTGGTCTCTATGCGAACCAATGGATGACATCAACTAGGCAAGGCCAGGAGGCTCTGAGGACATAGATCCAGTGTTTGAGAAACTCTTGTCTTCTCTCCCTCAGATTTGATGGAGCATGTCTTCTAGATATGGGTAGACATCATTTCTTCTTGAAGCTGCACTCCAGTAGTTTGGAACCGTATTTTAATTGTAAAAAGAAAATAATCATCCAGAAATACTTTTGTTCATTTGTAAATAAATAGTATCTTAATGATATGCCTTATAATTTTGGAATAATCTGAAAACATACAAGCATTCTGATCCACCAGATAATCATTTCATGAATATTTACAACTAGAGTTTCTGAGTCATTTTCTAAATTTTTTCTGAAACTAGAAACTACATGCTACAATTTTACTCCAATTGTACCTTTTAATTTGCTTGATGCTTGTAATGTTGTTTACTAAACTAAATTACATGACTTAAATGTCTAATCGCAAAGCAATATTTTTTCATATTTTCTATTTGAATTCTAGCATGAATCTTATCCTTTCCATTTCTATTTCTACTATATTAAGTAGCCATGAAATAAAATAATCTTTTGCTAATTAGTTTTGATAGCTAAACAAATTTTAAAAAGGAATCAGTGTACTTTGACATTAAATTTTATTTCAGGCTGTGGCTGCTTTGTGATACTCCCTGCATTAAAGGTACCTCAATAATGCTTTACTCTCATTGTGTTGGGGGTCAGTTTGCATATTTACAGCCAATAGTGATTGTTTCTGTGAAATTGTGTGCGCCTGGATTTTGCAGATGCATGTTTAGGATTATAAAATCCTGTTGGTAGATTTTTTTTTCTGTAATAAGTAGTAAGTGTCCCTGCTCATCTCTTCTGATTAGTTTTGGTAGAAAGATTATTTTGTCAGATATTAAAATAGCTGAGTCTGTGTCTTAGTTCCATTTGTTTATGTAGTGGCTTTAATGTGATATCCTCCATAAGTCTCTGGTATTTGAATACTTGATTCCAGTGGGTAGTTACTTAGGGAGGATTGGCTAGCACAGTCGTGCTGGAGGAAGTATGTTACTGGGGCTGAGCTTTGAAGTTTCGAATAATTTATCTCACTTCAAGTTAGCTTTCTTCCACCTGCATGTTGTTTGAGATGTGAGTTCTCACCTATTCCTGTTTCCATGTCCCTAACCCTATGAAACCATATGCTCCATTAGATGTTTTCTTGCTTAAGTTGCCTTGTTCATAGAGTTTCATCACAGTAATAGAAAAGCAGCTAGTTGTAACAATAATTAATTTGGAGAGTTATTTTTGAAAGATGTGTATAATTCCTGTCATTTTGTTGATTTGGTTGTGTTGTCTTGACTTGTCCTAGTATTGCCTGTTTCTTGAGACTTCTTGAGTGTGTTTATCTTTCTCTAAGATTAAAGCGTTTCTTTCAGAATTCTCTGTAGAGGTGACTTAGTAGCCATAAGTTCCTTTAGTCTGAATTTATCACAGACGTCTTCATTTCACCTTTAATCTAAATAGATAGTTTGGCTGGATATAATAGCCTGTGTTGACAGCTCTGGTCTTTCAAGACTTGGAGAGCATCTTTCCAGGCCCTTCTGGGTTTAAAGTTTTCTGTCAGGTAATTTGATTTATTATCATTGTCCTGCTGTTGTAAGTGATTTGATATTTCTCTCTTGTATCTTGCCACACCTTTACTTTATTCTGTGGTTTTAATGTTTTTAATTTTGGTATGTCATGGAGAATTTCTTTTCTGGTTTTGTCTGGTGTCTGTAGATGCATCTCTTTCTCAAGGTTTAAGAATTTTCCTTCTGTGGTTTTACTGAAGATATCTTTTATGCTGTTACTAGGGTGTTCTGTTCCTTCTAGGCCAATACTTTAGAGGACATATGCTTTCTTGATGTCCTAAAAAACTCTTTCCATTCACTTTCATGTTTCTAAAACTTCTCTCTGACCTACACTGAGTGATCTAATTATTTAACTGTGTCTCCAGTTCCCAACTTTGTTTTCGGCATGGCCCAGCCTGTTGCTGAGACTTTCCACTGAGAATTTAATTTGTTTTACTAGGTTTTTCTTTTCCAGCATTGTTTCAGTTGAGGTTTCTTTATTGAATTAAAACTCTGCTTTTATATCTTATTTCATTCATCTCTTTTTCTTACAGAGCAAGATGGAAGACCTGAGTTTCATTCTGAGAAATGCCAAAAAGGTTTAGGGGGAGAATTGTCTCCACAAATTGTCCTCTTACATTCCACATGTGTGCAATGGTACAATCACCCCTATATACACATATCCTACACATGCACACATACTTATATACAAACACACTCAAAATAAAAAAAAATTAAAGTTTCTTATTAAGGCTTGAATTTTTCCATTATTGGTTATAAAACCAAAACTTCTACAAAATTCTCAATTTTTGCATTCTCTAGTTGTTAATATAAATTTTAATTGCATATATCTGTTATATATAATATCCAGAGAGTAAGTGATTCTGAAGAGTATCAAATCCAGTGATATAAACTTATACAAGAAATAATCAGCCTCCAAATCATGTGACTATTATGAAATTTCCTTATTTTGTGTAGCAAATGTGAAAGTAGGTGTGACTATGAATTTGTTTAAAATAATATTTTCTATTCAACTCATTTCTGAGCAAACTTACATTATAATTATTTTAAATCACTTCTAGAAAATAATGATAATTAGATCTAAATTTCACTTTTTATATATATGAGTGAACTTATTCAAAAACACAATTATATTCTGGTATTTGAAATCATTATCACTTTGTCTTTTGTCGATTACATCAGGTAGATAAATTAGGCAGATAAAAGTGTCAGTTTTGAAAGAAGGTTGTGTTTCATCATTACATTCATTTCTTTCTATATAAAAATGTTTTATTTGTCTTTCTTGAACCTAGCTACTGATAATATATGAAAAGGAAGATAATGTTAACCTTTTCTACAGACGAGCAATGTTTAAGAAAGCTCAGAACTTGACGTGTAGGGTCATGTTTGCAATTCCAGCATTGTGGAGGCTGAAGCAGGGTGATCATTGCAAGACTGAAGACAGGCTAGGCTACAAGTGAGGCCCAGGCCATCACAGGCCACAGAGTAACACCCTTTTACAAAAAAAATAAAAAATAAAATAAAAATAAATAAATAAATAAATAAAAAGTTCAAAACATAAATGCCCTGTAGTCATATTTACAGACTTTTAGTAAATATGTATAAAGAACACTCAGCTATATACTAATAAAGAATAATAACACAGCACTTAACTGTCCTGTTAGAAGCAAGGACACACTTTATTTTACCTATAAGTGAGTTTCTTTATTTCTTTTTTCTGTTTTTCAAGACAGGGTTTCTCTGTAGCTTTGGAGCCTGTCCTGGAACTAGCTCTTGCAGACCAGGCTGGCCTCGAACTCACAGAGATCCGCCTGCCTCTGCCTCCCCAGTGCTGGGATTAAAGGTATGCGCCACCACCACCCGGCGCACATTCTTTCCATAGCCCTTTGTTCTAAGGCAGTCTCTTGTTTGGTGCTGTAAAAGTAATTTGTCTTCTTCCTAGTATATCTCATTAACACTAGCCATGCATGAGGCTCAACATTAGACTAACTGTGCACCAATAGTAAGTCATTACTCAAGGCACGCAACTAAAACATAGGTCAGCTTCATATGAGAAAAGATATAAAACAAAAAGATTCTACTAATTGTAAGTGAGAACTAAGCCAGCTGTTGGAAACACTGCAGCTACAAAGACAGCTGGGAAAAACATGGAAATATGTTTTGGATAGACCACTAGGTACCACTATTTTGTGGAACAAAACAAAATAAACATCCTTCATGATAGTATCATTGATAAATAATTTATATTTCTATGGTTTTCCAGTTAAGTCATATTTTAATGTGAGACAAAAATATAACAACAATTATATTTATCTGGGATTAGTCACATGCACACAAACATGAAATATTAAGTCAGTTATGAAGCAAAGAATTTATCAACATGAATGAAAAGCTTTGGCTGTCAAAGCTGAGCTATTTTTAATAAATAATTTAAAACTAAAACCTTAAGAGACTTGAATACATGTGATGCAATAACTATATAACTTGAAAATATATTGTATAAATATTTTAAAATTACTTGGATTCAAAATATCTTTCTTATGTGATGGTTTATAAGATGTTAGAAATGAGGTTGCACAAAAAGCAGCAGCAGAAATTTTACTGAAAATAAAAGTAAATCTGCTTAATCCAGTAATTGCCATAGATGCTAAATCAGCTATAAGTGTGTCCACATCAACATTGAAGGGAATGAAATTACATTCAGAAGTGACCAATCTACGATAACCATATAGGCCAGAGCTTTTTATATAAATATGGTAGCACATAAGGACATATTTTATATTTTATTTGCTCCGTAAAATAAACCTAAATAAATCAGCAAGAATACAATCATTTGGTATCACAAGGAACTGATAGCCATTTGGTCTAGCATAATGCCTCCCACAACTTCCCCCTCTACACATGGTCACTTATGGAAAGCTATAAGAAAGTCCTTTGAATAGAACAAAGGGTTTTCCAGTTCTAACCCAGAACACTAAAATAGTTAGGTCATCATCTAATTAGACAAAGACACCTAACAAGCCGCCACCTGATATTTTTTTTAAATATTCATGTTGATATGTTATTATATACAGGATCTTATGTTAGTTATCTATCGCCACATAAATTTTTTTCTCAAAATTATCAGCAGAAAATTTTCAGAATTTTAAAAGATTTGACTTTAATATTTTTGTTTATGTCTGTCTGTGTGCATTTACACACGTGTGCAGGTGCCAACAGAGGCCAGAGGTGCTAGAAGGAATGATGTTGGCATTTTACCTGACCTGGGTGCTGGGAACTATATTCAAGTCTTTGGCAAGAACAGTAACAGACAGTGCTCTAAACCACTGAGCCAACCTTCCAACCCATTCACTTAATTTTAGACCACAGTTTCTGAAAGCCAGAACAGTGGACCTGTTCTGGTGCAAGATTTCTCACAGGGTTCTGGATAAGCTGTCAGCCAGGGACCCGCCTTTTCCAGTCCCATCTGGAAGTGAAGGATCTGCTTCCAAGTTCTTCCACACATGGTTGGCAAGCTTCCCTTTCTCTTCGTTAGAGGGTTCGCCTTCTCACTGGACAGGCTTCTTTATAGCTACTGCAATATGTATAAACAAGTGTGATGAGAAACAGTGAGCACCCAAAAAAGCTGCAGACTTTATAACCCAATCAAAGACTCTACACAGCATCAGGATTTTCTTTTCTCACTTGAGGGCTCCAGATTGTTTAGCCCAGCCAGGGGAAGGTGAGGGCACAGTTGCAGAAGTATCAGATGTGTGGATCACAGGAAAGTGCTTACCACAAGATAACTGCAGTCTGTTATCTTTTGCATATCACGTAAAGCAACAAAACAAAAGTTTCCAAAATGAAGTTGTCTCTGTCAGCTTTCGTCTGATTACTAGATAAGCAGTCTATTTTAAAATATTCCTGCCATCTTGGGAAAGCACAGGAGCACTGGTGTTGCTGAGTAAAGAGGTGGGGAAGAGATTCTGCCCCTGAATCTCCGCATCAGCCAGGCAGTTTATCGGGCTAACAGAAGTCAGTGATGTAATCAGGACACAGCAGCTTCCAGACACTGTTTCCTAAAATTATTCCCATTTCTAAACTATGGATTAGGACACGGAACGTATGAACAGCATGACCCTCTATTGCAGATCTGTCTTTCATCTGAAACATTCCTACATTCCCTGGTGAGTCTTCCGAAGACGTCTTCACTTTGTTTGTAGTGCAAACAAGAAGGAGGCGGCTGCAATGCTTTTGCCTATGATTAGTTCCACTGATTGAACTGGGTTGTTCCTTCACCGTGCCAAGTATCTACCTCCTCAAGCTGTGACCTGAATGGAAGACGATGGCATTTGCAGACGGTGCCAATGAAAACTTTCATATTTTATTAGTCTCTGGTGACTCAATAGAACTAATTAATCCCCCAAGATCCTTGAAATTTTTGAATAACCTGGAAAGTAGCTTTGGCATGTAATACATATAATAGATACATAAAAATACATGAATGTATAATCATAAAACCTGACTGAAGGACAAATTTGAGCACATTTACTCCTTTATCTCCTTTGATTTACATGTCTGAGCAGGTATTTGCTTATTCTAACAGGCTCTGCCCTGCACAGTAGTATTATAGTTTCTGTGGCCTCCTGGGGAAGAATATGGGCATGAAAAGCTTGGCCACAACCTCTCTGGATGCTGTATGTACTGTGTGGTGGTTATAAATGTTCCAGAAACAATACTGGGCAAGCAAGGGGAAAAAATAGTACTATTGCCTATTTCTCACCTTCCGTATCTGTGCTTGTTGTACTCAGTTTGCATCCAAAGTCGGCAAAGTTCAACCAGGTCCACTTTAGTACTGTGGTACAGTGGTTCTCAACCTCCCCAACGCTGTGACCCTTTAATGCAGTTCCTCATGCTGTCGTGACCCCCAACCATAAAATTAATTTTTTGCTACTTCATGACTGAAATGTTGCTACTCTTCTGATTGCAAATATCTGTGCTTTCTGATGATCTCAGGTAATCCCTCTAAAAGGGTCACTTAATCTCAGAGGGATCGTGACCCACAGATTGGGAACCACTTGCCTAGAGTTCAGGTAGCAGAAAGGAACTAGAGATGCAGGGCACAGAAGAGGAGAGAGAGGAAAGGGGAAGAGAGAAGCCTCTGTGGAGCTGTGCAGATTTTACGATATGGAAAAACACATAAATGGTGTCTTCCTGTGCTTCTGCAGCAAATTCCAGTCTGTGTCTCCTTTACAATCACTTGGAGGCTTAAAAATCTCTACTTTAAAGGTGAAAATGCCAGAAAACAAAATCCTTCTGCTATGAGCAATCTTCAGGTGGTAAACCGGCAATATCATCTCCGACGGGGAAAATACAATAGAACCTGTTAACAGCTCTTGAGGCTATAAGAAAAAGTCATTTTTATTTCTAATCTACAAGTTATATAGAGAGGTATAAACAACTCTTAACCTTCAGTTTCTTCTATGAAGGGCAAACACATAGAGTGAACTAAAGTGTGTTAGTATTTTGTGGGAAACCGCATATCTTCAACAACAGAGCCTGCTCTGTTATCATCAGAAGATAACCCTGATTTCTGTGGGCTAGTTCATAAGTTTTAGAGCCTTGTAGGAAACTATTGGTAAGTCACTGTGCTGTGCCTGGATATGACTGACTTAGATTCTCCTCTGTAGACGATTAGCTCTGTCTGCGTTTGAAGTTCCTATCAGTATTTCCTCATCCCGTGACGGTTTATGATTTCCTTATGACTCCTTTGAACCAGTTATCCATCTCATATGTTCCTATGGTATCAGTCAATAAGCTCTTGGTGTATGCATATTTGTATGTCTGTAGGAGTCATTTTTCATCTTTCTGAAAAATTGTCTTTTCACAGTGGATGTTGATGCTGAGCACAGAGTATGAAACTGTTGGGAAACAGAAACAGCTGGTCCCCACTCCTGCTTCAATACACAGTTATAATATTCTGAGTCTTAAAGTTTTATCTAAGTCCACAAAGATTGTCCGTGGACAGAGTGCAGACAGTAGCAGGTGTGCAGTTCATGCTGCCGATCGATGTCAACATTAGATCCTCATCCGGCTGGCCGTGACCTACATACTCAGCTCCTCCTCAATTTCCTGTCTTAGAAATAAATATACCTCCATTCCTACTTCACAACCTAAACATTTTCAAAGCTTGTTACACTGTGACCAGTTAGAATTTAGCACTTGCATAGCATGAGTGTTCATTTTTCTCAGCCTTCCCGACGTGTAGAGGTACCCTGTCTATTAGTTAAATGATGCCAGTGTGTAGTCATATTATATGATTTGAAACGTGCCCCCAAGGCTCTGCAGAGGAAGACAGAAGATAAATAATTATACTCATGTAAATATTTTGTCTTCCCTAACAAGTAGCATACTGTGACTTGTACGCCTTTCCTAATGCTGTGATATTTGCCGTCTATTGCTGCTTAGCCAGTGAATCTAATACTTCCCTGCTCAGGCACATCAGCAAAGTCTCATTCTTTTACATTGTCTTTCATCACTATACAAATGTTCTGAGGAGGTAGTTGTGATACTGGCCCTGGGGCAAGCACGTAAGGTCTTCTGAGGAGCAACCAGAAGAACTTCAGCCAGCATTAGCCTAGAATACATGCCTACTCGGAACCTGAAATCTTTAGTCTTTGTAAATGAGGTCTTCCTGGATTCCAGCATGCCCTAAACCCAAAGTGACTATTGCCTAAGAAAATAGTGGCATTTTTACCAGGAAGACACCCATGTAGCGACAATGGTATTTGAATACAGAGTCAGAACAGCAAATCCATACTCTGAGGAAGCAGTCTGGCAGCGACTACTTGCAGTGTATGGGAGAACAGCAAATTCTCCCCCCCCCACCCACCAGACTCCTTGACTACTCCTTGATTTCAGCTCCAATCCCCCAGAGCTGTAAGAGTATAAATGTGTGGGACAAGTCACAGCTATCTGACTCCTTGTCTAGACAGTTCTGAGACAGAGATTCACCATGTTTCCGTCACGCTGAATGCAGAATTTTGCAAGAACAAGTAGAGTTACTTGCTTCTTTAGAAAATTTATCTCATATTAGTATGTTGTAAGCCCACCCCCTTCTTTTTAGAAAACAAAAACTGGACGCAGTTCCCAGTCTAGCACTTTTTCCTGATGATCATGGGAACATGGAGGCAGTTTCTGCACCTGCTCCCTGAATGGCCGCTTCTCCCGGACAGGTCAGTTCAGGCAGGACAAACATTATCTTCCACCCATGATATGAGGGTAAAAGAATTCAGTTCTTCCTATCGTGACAACTGAAGATAAAATCATAACTTTATGTATTTAAGCTAATTAGACATATAGGTGCACTTCTTATATATAATTTTAGGACCAGGGCAGTTTGTTGCCCCCTTTTCCTACAATAAAAAGGATATTAATTTTTCATTTATGCTTAGAGATTTGTTTCATCCACTAATAGCCCACTAAAATATTTTTGTTTTAAGATGGGTGAGAGATAAAAAGGGATGTAGAAAACAAGACAATCCAGAGAGGGATGAGTTCTGGAAAGAACCCGTCAGTTCTGTCAAAACATTGTCCCCAAGGCAGTATAAGTGGGGTGAGCTCCTGATGCCTTTGCTTCCTTAAAAGGGACGTGAGAGGCCAAATTGCTACCGGCTCCTAACTGAACTAGACTTGAGCAAATGGGTGGGTGTGCAGTGTTCTGCTCTCTCAAGTTGTCTGGCTTTGAAGGGAAGGAAACACGAGGCCACTTATACTACAATATTTTTAGAACTGAAGACACGAGGATGTTTACATTCAGAAAGGAAAGAAAGATGCCTGGTAAAAAAAAAACGGGCTTGGGCGCACAAGCTGTAAGAACAGGAGACAAGGAAAGAAATGGTAGGAGAGTGAAGGGGAGGGTGAAGGGAGAGAAAAAGAGCAACCGAGAGAGGAGGGAGGGAGAGAGGGAGGGAGGGAGGGAGGGAAGGAGGGAAGGAGGGAAGGAGGAAAGGAGGAAGAGAGGGACAGAGGAAGAGAGGGAGGGAGAGTAGGAAGAAGGCAGAGAAGAAGAGAGGAAGGGAGGGAGGGAGGGAGAGAGGGAGGGAGGGAGGGAGGGAGGGAGGGAGGGAGGGAGAGAGGGAGGGAGGGAAAGGTGGCGATACAGACTCTTTCTGAGTAGGCAGGAGACTTTGAGTCAGAGAGCAGCTTGTGTCATTGTGATTATCTTGGACACAGGCATAGCCTTAGAGCAGACAAAGGAATAAGAGCAGAAGTGATTTTGCTCTCCAGTAGTCCAGGAAGAGGGAAAGGAATAGCACCTTGATTTTTCTGTAGCTGTAAAGTTTGAAATTATGTGTTGATCATTTTCATACATCCATGCTAAACTTGCTAATCTTTTATTATTATTTTACTTCAACTTCAAAATAAGGAAACAAAAATGAGAATAAAATTGGCAAGCTTACTAAGAGCACCCTTTTAACCCACACGAATAACATGAAGTGACTTCCGGTCCTAAGACATGGCTGGAGCCAATTACAGAAATTATGGATTCCACACAACCCATCCAATTTGTATTTTTAGTTAGTTTACTTTAACAAAAGAATAAATGGCAAGTGCAGATGTGGAACGAGACCTGCAGAACAGGTTCTATTTTATCTGTTCAGGCTCTAAATCTCTTACCATGTTTCGATTGGGGGGAAAAAGGCTTCCTCTGAAAGATCTCTATTGAGGTTGTGGCTTATGAGATGTGGTTTCACTTTACACACCTAAGTGCTTGCTGTTTAGGGTGTAATAAAAAGTTCCAGGGGAATTATATTTAACTCCTTGTAGTAGCACTGTACTTATTGGGGGGGGGAGTTAAAAAAAAAAAGATGTAGTTCCCATAGATAAGATGAAAGTCCCTGACAAAAAATTTTAAATATCAATACAATGAAGAAATGTTACTTACTGAAGTGCTTTATATCAAACTCCCAATTCCCCCCCCTTTTTTTAACCAAGAAAAGGATGTTTTCCTCAGTTAAGCACATAGTTAATCAAATCCCTTTAATAAACTGAACACACACAGAATAAGCATGTTGTTCATAAACGAACAAAAACAAGAACAGCTATAGAGACAAGGGTGAAACCCAGGGTTCTAGAAAGTGCCACGGAAGTGTTGTAACATTCCTGTTTTCCTTGTGAAATTTCTCATCTAACATTCATAGCAGGGTGTTGCAGTCAGAGAAGAATGTAGCTCCCACGTACACTTAGTGCTCAGGGCAGGCACCTGCCGACTTCCACACCCAGGTGAAATCCCATGGTGCTAAGTATCAGCCAATCAACCCCAGAGGAAGCTGCCCATTTGCAGCCACGGGCTGCAAGCTGTGCATGGGTTTGGGATGCTCTGCTTTCCCACAGCCGGTTAACAGAGACCGAGAAACGCTTCAACGAAGGCTCTACCTGCCTTTCTAGTTAATCCCTTTTCTACCAAGAATTATTTCTGAATGGAGTTTAGCTTTGCAAATTATAGTGCCATGTCAGGTTCTAGAATTCTAAGGAAAAACTGAAAATATAGAATTATGGAAATGATCCTAGCCACATTTAAAAAACCTTCATTGTGTTCATGCAAATGACGCTATTTTTAATTCAAAGTTCAGAGAGAAATTGAGGGTTCTGATTTCCACTGAAATAGAACTTTTTTTTGTTTTGTTTTAAATGCCCATTTTCTTAATATAGCAGGTTAATATAAAAGCATTTCTAGAGTTACTGCAGACTAGAAGAAACAGTGTGTAGTCTGAGAAACTATGTACACAGTTAGTGAATTAATTAATAACAAACACTGCATTAATGAAATTTCACCTTTACACTAGTTCTATTATTCTCTTCTACAACAGCAGATGCATGTTTAGAAAACATTTATCATACCCAATAGGCTTTCTCTTACATAAAAATTTAAGGAAAATGGACAGTAACAAATATTAGAGCAACGTGTTAAACAATATGCCCATACTTGCAAGAGCCCATACATATGAGAGATTCATATGCTCTTGTTGCCAGACTGAGTGGTGTGTAACCACAATCCCAGTACTGAAGAGGCAGACTCAAGGGCTTATGTCCTTAAAATCAATGTGGACTGTGTAGGAGAAAACAGAGCTCTGTGTCAAATGTAAAGAATGAATACTTGAAGGCTTCCCAGATGCGGCTACCATCAGAGGGCAGCAGTCACATCCCTATGCTGCCCCATGGCTATGGGCCTCCACAAGGGAACCAAGGTGACAATGATCATCAGGCCCAGGGACACCTGGCATCCCGGCCACTCACCACACACCGAGTATGAGTGGGACATGATCTACGATGTGTGTGGCTTCACGCCCTACAAGCTTCTGTCATGGAGCTATTCAAAGTGTTCCAGGACATCAATGCTAATGTTAGTCCACCGGAGATGACCACTCAAACATGGTTAATAGCCTTTATTCTAGTTGGCTGGGATTACACCCAAATCTTTGGGGACCTAGGTGTAGCCCGGAATGTCCAGGACAGGATTTTTGAACAAACTAAGTCCTGGCATCCTACTCAGCGGCTTGGGAAAGGGTGGAGTAGAGCTTTGCATAAGCAAGCAGTTTGATGGAAGCTAAGATAAGGGGTTAGCTAGCTGGAGGGGTTCCACACCAACAGGCAGTTTGGCAGAAAGGAAGATAAGTTAGCTTAGAGCATCCTGACCTCAGGTTGCTAGAACAGTTTGGTAATTTTCCATCGGATTCTCCGTGAAGGAGATCAATTCTACTTAAATCTGAAATGGCCTCAGCAAGAAAACAAGATGGAGGAACCTCTACACTGTTTTGTCCTATTACAGAAAAGGGTGGGGACCCTCACAGGTACCAAAAGCCATAAGGAAGCTGCTGCCAAGATGGGTGGAATGGACTCGTCCCCTTGACAAAAATTTATTTTGCCCAGAATAAAAGGAAGAGAAAAAAGAAAACGCCATAAATGCAGTTTGCCACAAATTTTGTATTTTCAGTAAAACGCCTAGATAATCTTTACCTTTATTGCTTTTGTTGATTGATAGTTATACACCCCGGGATTAGATAATGCATAGAAGATCATACTAGAAATTTTTAAAGTCCAACTGTGAAAATGCACAGTTCATTTCTGCCATTCGGTAGTCTAAACTTTGGTGGATCCTGGTGAAGCTAACCATGGTGGATCCTGGTGACCCCTGGTGTTGCAGAGCTCACCGCTTTGCCTGGCAGCTACCGCAATGCTGTTATCAACTCTAGCACAGTGTGTGGCTGATTTGTCATGGTTACTTTAATGACACTAGCAGATGATTAGCCTCTGGGATTGTCTTTCTGGGCCTTGTCCCTTGGATGCACCTGAATTAGCTCCCTCTGGGAAGCAGAGTGTCAGGCCTCAAGTCAGATCTCTGGGGCACTAACTTGCACGTTAACAAGATTACCAGTTATCAGACAGCACATTAGAGACCGCACAATTGCTCAAGGGGAAAAAAAGTCTAACAGGTTGAGAAGTTTAGAAGTCTCAGGTACCGAAGAGAAGAAAAAAAAAATTCCAAAGAAGTGTAATCCTATTTACTTTCAGGGTTACTTTTTCACATCTTGGCTTCTTGTTGCAATCTAAATATTGCAATTAGGCCACTGAATGCATTCAGTGAGCAAATAGGTATAATTCGGAATTTCAGAATCTAGTAGAAAAGGTTGTTTTATTTCTACTTAAAATTTTTTATTAGAATAGCAAGAAAATAACAGGTGTTTATAGTAATATGTTTTACTGGTCAATTTCTTCAACATTTTAAATTAAAAGTTTTAATAGTACTCAACATATCTGCAGTCCTGTTTGATGGTTTACTCCATGTGAGTGCACTAAGGTGTTGTGCCTACATGTGCTAGGTCCACTCTGTTTGATGGTTCTCTCCACATGTGTGTTTATGGTGTTGTGCCTGCGTGTGCTAGGTCTTCTCTGTTTGATGGTTCTCTGCATGTGTGTGCTGTAGGGTGCTGTGCATGCATGTGCTAGGTCCTCTCTGTTTGATGGTTCTCTCCACGTGAGTGTACTAGGGTGCTGTGCCTGCGTGTGCTAGGTATTCTGTAAACATTGATTTCGCAATGATCCCACAACCAGATGCAATGATGCCTCTCAGAAATAAAGGAAGAAAAAGATATAGGGAGACATTGAAAAGAAAGCTATAGATACTTTTATCTGTTTAGTTTTAACAGCAGAAAGCTAATTAATTGTAAATTAAAATTTTTATCATCAACATAAAAGATACTTAGTTTGCTGATACTCTCATTATCTTCCTAAAGAAAAACATCTCAAGCAATGTCCCAGAAAGAAAGTTATAACAACCGAAGACAACAGAGATGGCTGTAATGACTAGAACAATCAAGTCCAAACATGGCCATGTTGCTTTATACCATAAAGTGTACTAAGACCACAGAATAGATGCTACATTTGCTGTTCACAGTGCCTTGACCTCTCATTGGTACAGAGACATTTTACAGCCACTTTTCTTTTTCCTTTGTAAGAAGAATGGAAGACAGACTAATAGAAGCCAGTTAGAAGTCTATTACTCTACTGGTGTGTGTGTGAATATCTTCAGTTGTTAAGTTTGTCTATAGCACACCATACCTACTTGCTCATACTTATTTATCTTTTGTTCAGAGTTTCTCATTTTTAATCATAATACTAGTGTTAATTTTTCCCATTGCAATCATCAATCCTGAGTTCAGTATCTATAGCCTTTGTATTTCTGCCATCTGCTCTATGTCCAGTATGTAAATATTTACTAAGAACAACGAACAATAACCATCGACTTTTTCTTGAGCCTCTCCAATTTCAGCATAACTAATGTTGATCTTCTGATGAACAAGCACACAGTAGGCTCGCTGACAAAATCAGCTACAGTTAGAGATAAGCAGCCTAGACTAGGTACTGCTAGGGTTTCAAGTGGTCTTCAGAGATGCTTCGGAAGCAGTGGCTGCTATCAGACACTTGGAAGAAGAGCCTATTGTGAAGGGAAGGCAGAGAACATCAAGTAAAAAGACAGATATACAAAATCTTGCTGCAGTATTATGTAGAAAATTCTTTTCAATCTCTTGTCAGAATAGTTCTGTCATTTGCTAAATATGGTAAATCTATAAATATCTATTTTGTTGTTCATTGAAGCTTCTTATTTTTAAATAGACTCCTCTGGAGGCAATCAACTCAAAACATAAAAGTCATGTTTAAGGAAAAAAAATAGTTGCATCACTTTTCAAACAAGTAGGGAGCTAATGGGAACTGAACCAAAATGTGTCTGTGTTTGTTGCTCACCATAGAGACCACAGTGCAGTTAATTGTCACTAGAAGAATACACAAATCAATCACTATTACAAAATTAATAGTTTAATTTTTCTTATTAAATTAGTCTTCTGGCCATTTTAAGCACGTAAGCTTTAGTTACTCTCAAAAGGATTTTTCAAAATCTGGGGACACAGTTCAGTGAAAATGTCCTTTTTGTGCAGCATGAAGATCTAAGTTTGTGAGAAGTTAGCTGATTAAAAACAAATAAAGAAACAAAAGTCAGACATAACAGAATGACCTCTATAACCTCAGGATGTGTGTGTGTGTGTGTGTGTGTGTGTGTGTGTACAAGCAGATACAGGGGGCTTTCTAGTCAGCAAGTTTAGCTAAAACTGTAGTGAGTTTCAGGTTCAGTCAATGGCCCTGCCTTAAAAAATAGAGGGAAAGGTAATAGGAGGAAGACACCTTTGACTCCTACAAACTTGCATGTGCACCCGTACCCCACAATCATACACACACACACACACACACACACACACAGGGATTTCCTCCACACACTCATGTGTGCACCTGTACCCCACAAGCACACACAGGGATTTCCTCCACACACTTACGTGTGTACCCCACATGCACACACAGGGATTTTCTCAGTGCCTCTTCCACTCATGCATTGATGCCTTCTATTTTTAAGAGTGAGCTTTCATTTACACCACAAGGATTCTTTAAAAATAACGTAACTTTCAGTTCTAAATTTCCTTTGCCACCTAGAAACTGTAGGAAATAGCTCTAATGTCATTTTTATTTAAGTACTATTGGATGCTTCAAATAAGAAAACATAAAACCTTGATTCAAAGAACATTAAAGTTATTTTGCCATTAAGTTTAGGGATCAAAATGATGCCAGAAGTGAAAATTTTGGGGGTGAAGCATCTGACTTTTAGAAAATTATATCAATGTTATGAATTCAGTTTGGAACTTCAGCACTTGGGCTCAATGTGAAAAGTCCCTTGTCCCTAAGCCTGATGACCTCAGTTTGATATTCAGAGCCACATGGTGTAAGGAGAGAATAGATTAATAGTTTTTCTCTAACTTCCACACATAAATACATGGTTTCAAAAAGTTAATAATGAAAGTTAATAATGGTGATACACTATTTTTTTACGATGATACATGATTACAAATTTGGTAAGTCAAGGATTGTTTTTTTTTAAATGTCTAATTTAAGAGGCCTATAATATCCATTGACCACTACTACATTAATGTTTGATAACAATCAACCCTAAATCTGGTGGTTAAAACAACATTTTTATTTTCTGACAGATATGAGAGTATCCGTCACCAGAAGGACCAGCTAGTGAATGAGCGTGATACCTAAGTGTAGGTGTGAGCGCTCAGTTGGGGTGGAAATGAGGACTTGGGGAGTAGTAAGAGGGAGATGGATGAGTACATATCTTGGCTTTGCTTCAGACTGTTCTTAGGCCAGCTACGTTGAGTTTCAGTCAGCTGGCATACTCCTTTATAGATCCTGATCCTTCCCAAGGGAATAGGAACCCGCAGGCCTGGGATAGCAGGAAAAGCACTGAAGGCCTCTCAAACCTTGGCTGAGCCAGCGCACCTCCACCCCGGTCCAAATGCCACTGGCCAAAGAAGCCAGGAAGTAAGGAAGGCCTCTCTTCTTGGAGTGAGGCTGGAGGCATCACGGAGAATGCAAAGACTCAGAACAGGTCATTCAGCCTTAATGAAGGAGCAAGGGGCTTAGTCTTTACTCCAATTTAATGTGCCAGACTTTCTTAACTCCCCATGAGAGCCCTTATGTGGTGGGTGGAGTGGATGGGGAGTGGGCTGGTGGGGGGAGGAAGGAGGTAGGAGGAGAGGTGAGGGGAGAATTATCACTGGAATGTAAAATGAAATAAAAAATTAAATAACCAGTTTTCAAGTAGAAGGAAGGTTCAAGATGTAACACTATGTAAGTCTCAAGCTATTGCTATATGAAAGAGACATATCCTAAGTGACTGGACCTTTGGCACATTACTCTTGGCTAAGGTAAAGTTACAGTCATTTGAACTCTTGAATATTGTCCTTTGGAGTGGATGGAGGAGACGAAAGCATTTTCTACATCTACTTTTATTTGATAGATTGGCACCAAGTAGTAAACAATAAAAAATACTATATTTAAATTTTATCTGATACTTGACTGATCAATGAAGAGTTCTGTAAGACAAGATAGAGAGATGATGTTATAATAGCATTGATCTAGTAATCATAATGTATTATTCAACTAAAAAATAAGCCTACTGGAATTAAGGGCAATGGAGGAATAAAAATAATATGTTCATATTACATATCAATGGATTTGATTCCTCATGCAAACACTAGCTTGTGGACAAACATGCATACATACAATGAATATGCTGAGATCACAGTATAGATGATACTTAATTGGAAATGTAGTTTGAGGGGCTGGAAAACTGTCTCAGGAATTGGGAGCATTTGCCATTCTTTTAGAGGAGCCAGGTTCAGTTCTCAGCACCCTCATGGAGAATTACAACAGTTGGCAAGTCTAGTTCCAGGGGGCACTACACCCTCTTCTGACTTCCATGGACATTGCATAGATGTGGTGCATATACATACTACATACATGCAATCAAAACACTCGTACATACATAAAAATAATAAGAAAGAAAATATAGTTTGATATACATTATATAAAGCTAGGTTTTGGTATGGAGGATTAAAAATTGGGTCTCACTTATAACAGGCAAAAGGTCCACACTGAACTGTATCCTCAAACTTCCCTCCCTTTTCTTTGCATTTTTTTTTTTTAATTGAAGTAGGATCTTATTAGGATTGCTAGACTGTCCCTGACTTCATTATGCTGCCTAGACTTGCCTGGAATTTGTATCCTCCTCCCTCAGTTTCCTAAGGATCTGTGCTATACAATTTGGCCGGTTTTGCACTTTAAAGGTTTAGAAAGTGGGTTATTCTAGAATTTTAATTTGGTTTGTGATATAGTGTCTTGACTTAGTGGGACATTTACTAACTCCTCAACACTCATTAGGTTCTCTGTTAGCATAACCATGCATGGTTATTACAACACGTTTCTGTGTTTTCCTGTCTTTCAAGAGCTAATATTACGCTGTCGCTTAATATATCTTAATCATTTCTCGACTATCTTTAAATAAATTTTGCACATGAGTTTATTTTTGTATTTTAGAAAAATCTTTTCAAGATGTGATGTAGAATTCTGCAGTCAACCAGCACTCCCTAATCGATAGGATATGGATAGGGGCATCTAGAATCTGAATTCCATCTCAACACCTCCTGTTTTGAGGACGTTTACATATAAACAACTAAACTTTACCATAGTTTAGTTGAGTGTCACTGCATATAGAAGACAAGCTCTTCTCAGATAACTAAACACAGAGCAGGCAATAAGGCAGTTAACTGGAAAAGTGAGTCAATTAGATTCTTAACAATTATCAGAGAACGGCTTCTAAAATTGACATGAAGGCTCATTTTCTTTTCTTTATCTTTTTCCTTTGAAAACACAAAAGTTGTATGGCATTCACTTTAAACTCTTCATGCCTTAAAGATAACTCACTCCTTATGACATTAGAGTAAGGCAAACCAGCATCCTGTCTTTGCTCCTGGTGAGAATATATCTCACCCACCTCTGCTCCAGTTACTCCGCTCTTTGTCATTTGTGAATCTCCACTCAGCTCAGGCTCTATCTAATCGTTAGCTGATTTACACCTGCCCTTCACTGCTCCCTGGAAACTACTGCAGAGGTCCTTGCATTCCTGCAGCAACCTTACGCTTGTGCACAAAAGAACTCACTCTCCCCCGTCAGATCAGTTCTCCTGTGCATACAAATAACGTCTACAGTTTCCATTTTTAAAAAGCAATTCCCCTATTCCCATCTCCACCAGCTACCACATGTCCTTTTTATTCTTCTCGGCAGTTCCCATTCACTTGCTTTTCTTGTTCTAATTTCATTTCTCTAATTAATCAATCAAACAACACACATTTGATTTTATTCTCCTTTCTCCTGACCAAGGTTAGAGTCAAGAGTTCCAACGGGAATCTCTCCATGTTTAACCTGCCTGACCTTTCCATAGTAAGCTTATGTTACCAACACTGTTCTGAAAACATGCACTTCTACGTTCCTTGATCTGATAGTTGGGTTTTCCTCCAATCTCCCTCTCACCTCAAACTCATTCTTTGAGTCGAGTCCTGCTCTTATTTGTGACCCAACAATTGACTTCACTTTTAACGACTCGCATCTTCCAATCCTTTTTTGACTTCAACATTAGGTAGCTTTCCAGGGCTCATATGCCTGGATTCTCTTTGGGAGCTCAGACTTACCCTCCTGTTCTAAATTCTAGACTCACGGGTTCAACAGCCTCTCTGACACCTTCACTATTATTTAATTCACAGTACTTAACTGGACTGAAATGTTTAGGAGAATGGTGATTCTCTCTGCTAACCCATTCTGTCATTGTTTTTCTAGCATATGAAGTAGGCCTACCAACACTCACACCCTACCCCCGAAACAAAGAGAAAACTCTGGAGAAGTCACACTTGGTTCTTGCCTGTTCCACCTTACTATCCCTAACATCCACTTGACCACACTTCCTACTAATCTGTGGATTGCGGACAGTCATGTCCTACTCAGAATATTTTTTTTCTGTCTTCCCTAAAGGTCCACAAGATCATATTAGCTCTCATTTTTACCGTCATTAGCCAGCCACTCATCAGTTTTGCATGCTATTCTATTTCTTCTTTGCATTTTGTCTCCAGCACACCTTTCTGCAGTCATGACCCTGCTTTCATTTCCTTCTGCGACGCTGGTAGGTCCTGCTGACTACCTACTTCCTAACTCTGCACTTGGCCCACCTGGTCTCATTCTGCCCTCTAGTACCTACGGTACCCAAGGTTCTTCCTTCACACCTGCCTTCACTTGCCTCACCATCATCCTTCATATTTCAGCTCAGATTTCCCCATTTTGAAGAGTCTTGTCCTCCTCCATAGTGTTCACAATGGCTGTGCCTACTAATCTTTATCTTTTGATGATTCCAGTATTGCATTTCCTTTCTTATTGACCTCCTTTACTCGGTCTGACAGTCTACTCGGATGGCCATTGTTCATAAACAGAGATCTTTTTTTTTTTCATGTCAATGTTTTATTACCTTAGGCCTAAAGGAATATCTGAACATACAACACTTGCTATACAGCAGTATGATGACTATATGGTCAAACGAGTGCAGTATTTAGACAGACTCTACATCTGTTTTGTTACTCTCTATGTGATATAGATGAGGACAAATACTGTGAAACTGAATGACATCACAATGTAATCCAAAAGAAGTTTAGATTCAACAACCACAATTGCCTAGAAAATTCAAGAACAACAACAAACACAAACAAAAGAATTCTAGGAGACAGAAAACAACACAATAGCATTAAAGAGAATTTAGTTTGGAGAGAAAACTCTTCATCTTTACTTAACAATTACTTAATTAAAAATAATCTATAAGTACCTAATTCCTTTTATCTAGTTGGAATCTAATTGCAATTATATTATACAATTCACAGGTTTTGCTATGGAGATCTAAATATTCTGATTGAATACATGAAATATGGTTATACATATATGAGGAACTAACTTTAGGTTTTATTTTATTTTTAATTATTAAAAATGAAATTAAGGGCCAGGCAGTGGTGGCACAAGCCTTTAATCCCAGCACTCGGGAGGTACAGGCAGGTGAGTTTGAGGCTAGCCTGATCTACAGAGCGAGTTCCAGGAGAGGCTCCAAAGCCTGTCTCGAAAAACAAAACAAAACCACAAGAAAAAAAAATAAATGAAATTAAGACTAAAGTAATTAATAATATTTTTTCCTGCAAACATCACTATAATCTCAGAACAGAGATGCATGGATTATTTTGCAGAAAAGAAAAAAAGAACATACAAGATAATGTTTTCATATTAAAATAGTAAAATTTTGGATATTAAAAAGTGAAATATGATACAAAGATATATTCAAGGAATTTATTTTTAGTTTTCCTAATGTGGTAATGAGATTTTAAATTATGTAAATGATTTATAGCTTGTTTCTATTGGATGGTTATTTAATATGTATAGTTTCACACATTTAAAATGAAGATTTTTAATGGGCTTTTTATTCGACTGAGCATTTGACTAAATCATCTTTTGAAGGCAATAAATAAAGAAGATATATTTAGAATTTTGGAGCAATTTCTTAGTATCTAACTTTATGGAACAGTACATTATTTGTTAGTGAAAGTCAAATGGGAATTTTATTTTCTACTTTTGTATACGATGTTGGGGAAAAGAATTTAAAAGACACATTTGCTGTTAAAGAGTGATTATAAGAACCTCACGTCTTTTCGACTTTTGTGCTAAATGGTCAAGAAGTTGAGGGATCCAAGAGAAATTTTTGGAAGAACATTTTTATACACTATAAAATTTGTTATTTCCATAGAGCGACTGACCCATTGTATGGAGCACATAATAATGACTTCTAACAAGAGCACATTTTTTTATAATGCTAAGATTTATTTCTAACTTTGTGAATACATTACTATGATGATACCTCTTTTTAAAGAAGACTTTAAAAAATAACCCTAGGCAAATGCAAGGCTATTCTTTAAAAGGAAAAATGAATGCAAGCCCATGAATATAAGTGGCTGCAATCTATGGCCATTTTCTGTCATTTGTTCCTGCCTCTGGAAAGATACTGTGTTCAGCTTTAGAAGACAAAGGCATATGGACAGGAACACTTTCTCTGTCTTTATGAGACAGTGTGAGTCACTTTTAAGCTCATATGTCTTGTCGAGGATCCCTCAGGAGTTTGCAAAGATCAGAAATGAAATACTTCCCAGGATAGTTCCAAAGAGCATTGAGCAGGTGGTCAGAATCCACAGCAGTGGCCCTCCAGAAGCATAACACCCTTGAAGTAGAGGAAGCAAATGGGCAGGACTACCTTTGCTCTGTGCTTTGATTGCGCCATATGGTCAACAATTCGGTATTGCATACCCAGCATATTGTCCAAATATTGACATTTTTGTGTCTCAGGCTACTGTTACATTTCTACATGGCAAACTTCATGATGAGTGTGAAGAAAATCACAGGTGTAGAAAAGGAAATACTTTTGAAAGTTTACGTTTTAAGCTAGTATACCAAATAATAGGATTCACTGTGGCGTCTTCATACACTCGTGTCACGGCATTTTATTTTCTACCTGTGTTATTATTGAGAGAATATATATTTAAATTTGTCACAAAATGTCTTTTGGATATTATGTCCGTTATTATTTTTTACAAATCCAATCATGGTCTAGAATAACTGAGCCCAAAGTTCCTGAGGCCCAGTAACAGGGTAGATAGACCTTAGGTTACCAGAGAGTCTGTTTCCAGGGACTTAATGACTGAAACACCATGTGAAAAGTGTGGACTGTAGCTCATTGAGGAAGGGGAAAGGACATCCTATGCTAAACTGGAAAACTCATCTAAGGACTCTATATTAATGTGCAGCATCATTTAAGAGTCCAGTTGAGAGTGATTGGCTCGCCACATTTACATCGGTAAGACTATCACATTGGCTTTGCTTTCTCTAAGGAGCGTGGTCATATCCTGGGCAGAGTAGAGCTTAGGTTCTTGCTGCTGGTGTTGCCTCAGGCTGGATGCTCTTAAGATATGTGTGATACGAGTGAAATAACAGGGCTGTTTTACTAGGGCACTAAGTGGGCACTCAGTCCAGCAGTGGACTGTTAGTATAATTTCACCACTGTCTGTGAATATTGAGAACCCACCGGTGCCCACACTCAGAGACAAGCCCTTTACGTAAACACTTGGGAAGCTCACTTAGAAGGCACTCTGAACTTTCTGGGGTGTCTCTTACGGTCTCTGTCCTCTTCTAGGCTTCTGCCACGGCTGATTATATAACCAAGATCATGCCAATTAATTTTTTCTGGAAGTCAATTTTCTCGTCTTGAATACGGGGACAATCATACCACTTTATTTACTTCACAAAAGTGCTGTGAGAACCAAATGGGGCAGAATATATGCTTTGTCTTGGGATGCAGGTTGGGCAGGAGGGAAGCGGGGGACAGGAAGAGAGAGAGAAAGATTGATTTTTCTGAAAGCTCAGAACGATTTTAACAATAATAACTCTAACAAGCCCTCATTTTTGCTACTGTTTCTCATATTAGGAATTGCATGATTTCAAGCAATAGAAATCAACTCAAATTAGCCGGAGAGGAACAAAAGGTGGAGAGAGGATACTGTGGTAAGGACAGGGAACAGTTTCCTGGTATCTGAAACCAGGGACACATCAAGTTCTTAGGAAAGAACTGGAACCAATTGCTTCTCCTTTCATCTTTTCTGTTTGTTCTCTGTCAAAAGCAGAAAAAAAAAAAAACAAAAACAAAACTAAAGCCAGATTTCTTTTGCCTGTTCACAAGTGAAATGGCGCTGCTTCCCACGGAGCCACAGAATGTGTTTTGCAGACGCAGTCATATAAAGATTCTAGCTTTGTCTTTCGTGTTCAAACACAGATTCTAAGGGTATCTGTCCTGCGAAACTAGGAATGATCAAGGTTAAGAGAAGTGAATAAGAGTGGGGTGAAGACTGTTGTTTGCCCTGAAGAGAGCCCTTCCCCTCCAAACTGGAGCATTGGATAAGATTTCTTTATAGAGCCAATGCCTCTGTAACTTTCCACAGCTGCCTCCCGTGAGAGTGAAAGGAAAAGAAAAGCCCTATGCTAACAGATAAAAACAGAATTTCTCTGAGGGACAGAGCTATTTTCTTTGAGAGAGGAAATAAGATGCTTCAACAAAGGACCTGAAAGAGAAGTGCCATCTTGAGGGCATCTGTACCAGTGAAGTTACAAGAACAAAAGAGGCTCAGGATTCTCTGTTGCAGAAAGTTAAAGGCATTGCCCTTCTTCCTGAGGGGACTGGAGAGCAAAACCAAGGCATGGAGGGGGTTGGAAGGCAAAGCCCAAGAAGCGCAGGCCATGGAATCTGCTTGGAGTAGAGAGAAGAGACAGAGCTCTCCCCACGGTACAGAATCTTGTTCAACAATGTCTCCTCCAAGTTTTATTTATTTATTTTAAAGATTTTCACTTTTAAGTGTGTGTCTGTATGTGTGTGCATGAGCATGCTCACACATGTGCACATAACTTTAGGTTCCTAAGGAGACCATAGCCATCAGCTCCCCCTGGGGCTGGAGGTTTCAGGTTACTGTAAGCCACTCCATGTGGGTGCTGGGAACCGAACCTGGGTTTTCTTTAAGACCAGTGCACACATTTAGCTTGTGAGCCATCTTCTTCTGCTAAACCCTACAGTTTTTAGAAAAGAATATGTCTCTTATGGCATTTTTAGTTTCTGTATAATTTGTTTTCTCTGTAAACATTATCTAAATGAGAAACCGTGTGTGAGTGTGTGCGTGTCTCTGTAAATTCTACATGTAATGACCAAATCCCTTTGGGACGGAAGGAATGTGTGTTAAAACAGAGGCTGAGGTGGAATCTGTTCCACTCAGAATGCCCGGGGAAGGTAGGCATCCACTGACTTGGGATTACAAACATTTCATTTCTATATTCCACCCAAGAGCTTATCAACTAATTACAGCCCATCCAGTTACCTATTGACAGACGAGGAAAGTACAATCATTGACCCAAAGTCTTCTTGCGAATGAGCCTCAGAGCAGATAGCAAGCAAGGGCAGACAGGAACTCCTGGGCTGTATTATTGTATTAGATTTGCTTGCTTTAAATAGTCTGATAGTGACAGAACACACTGAGGTAGCAAGTCTCAGCAGCAGGGTTCAAAAATACATTCCTATAATTAAAGGCTTTCAGGGCTTTTCATGAAACCACTAAAGTTATATTTAACATACCCTCACCCCCCCCCCTGTTTGTGTGGTTGAATATCTACTGTCTAGCAGCCACTACTGGGATAGGTGACTGTCCTTTGCTTCAGAGAAAGAATAATTTGACCAAGGGAATCCTAAAATTAAGAAAAACAAAGACTAAACAATAATGTATGACTTAATTCAACTCTCATTTAGAAGAAACCAAGTTAGAAATATGTGGGCCAGTGTGCTTGGGCTCACGACAAACACTGTAGCACGGGAAGGCTTGGAGCCTGTACAGCAACCCAGGTGCTGCTTCAAACAGAGAAGAAACTCACACAGATGCCGTGGTTGAGTCCGCCCACCCAGTGAAAGACAGAAGAGCTTATGTCTTATAGCTGTAATATAAAATATGTCTTCCCCTTTTATTCCATATGTAGCCTAAAAACGTTTCCTATGTAGCCTAATAAGGTGTTGATATTCAGCACAGGTTTCTAAGTTTCTAAATACCTGTGTGTGGAATAATGTTGCCACCAACAATGACCATAATGGCAAAGCTCTGAGTGCCTCACAGAACCCTTTGGACTGTCCCCAGAGTCTGTCCTTTACCAGCCCTTCTGTCATTGTCCTGCTGAGAAGAACAAGAGGCACACAAGTCAGTCTCATAGCTTCCCCAGAGCCTTGCAGTGAAAGAAAAACAGCTGAGCCAGCAGGAAGCCCCAACAGAGGGGGCCGTGGCAACAGAACTGTTTTTAAATCTCATGTAGTAAACAAACAGACTCCAAGGAACCAGGAGCAGGTAGCTCTTAGAAGCTAGCCTTTGCAATGAGCTTGGCCAAAGGCTGGCTCGATTCTTTAATAGAACAACACGTTTGGCATTTTGATGAAGTGGAAAACAGGAACTGACGTTTGAAAATCACATATACACAAGAAAGAGAGAAAGAAAGAAAGAAAGAAAGAAAGAAAGAAAGAAAGAAAGGAAGGAAGGAAGGAAGGAAGGAGGGGGGAGGGAGGGAGGGAGGGAGGGAAAAGAAAGAAGAGAAAATGTGAATAGCATGCACACACATATAATCTTCTGTTAACAAATTACAAGTAAATAATTCACTCTGAATTTGGCTATCACACAATCTGGCCTCTTTAGCTCTTACCCAGACCCCTTAATCTTGGCCCTCAATGTCCTTAACTATTCCTTGCATCTTCGTGTCTTTCTCTAATTTTGCCTTAGTCTGATCTCAGTAACTGCACTGTAATTATGAGCATACAACAGAACAATTTTACACATCACCTTATGTAATCATGACAATCCTTCTGAGATCGTCCATTGTAACGAAGAAACCGCCATAGTTATTAGAAAAAACGGGGAACGTTGGACCTTTTAGAATGGCCTCCACAAGTCGCAATCTGGCCTCTGCCTGACTTGCAGCCTTTGTCCTTCTTACTTTTTACCTGTTACATTGAAAGACCCTCGAAGAGCGAGGACCTTTCCTCGGGAGGAGACCTTCCCGAAGCCAAGGAACAGGCCGAGACCACAAGGATGCAAATTGCAAGAGGTTTATTGGGTAAACACAGGTAACTGTGGGCAGCAAAGTCTTTCTGCCGACTGGGGGAAAGGCTTTTTATGGGAAAGAGGGTAGCAAAAAGCAAGTTTACAGAAGCATAAGCGTGGTTATCGGTTGGTGGGAATGAGGCGGGGGGCATGAATGGTTTTCCTCTCCCAGCATGGATGTCTGGCAATAGATATCCTGTTCTTATCTTATAGATATCCTGTTTTTTAGCCAACTTGCTCTGTAGGTGTCCTATCTTTATAGATATCCTGTTTTGAAGTCATCCTATCTCGTAGACATCCTGCTTTCCTAAGCAAAAGGGATGTTCTCATGAGAGCAGGCTAGCTGCTGATCCTTAGAATCTTTCAAGCAAACGGGACTTTCTCCCAGGAGCATGCTAGCTGCGGGTTTTGAGGAGGGGGTCTGAAGGGTCTTTCAACATCTTCATTACTACACTCCAATCAATCTAATGTGGAGTCTCCTTGACCTCGCCAGCCTCAGCTCCAGTCTATTGACTTTGCATTCTGCCATAGAGACCGGAATCTTTCCATTCAAATATTGTTTCTTCTTGTTGTCTAATTCTTAGTTCTGATGTATCACAATTCCCTGAATGTTTGGTGAAACAGTCTAAGTTCCCTCCTCGACTAATTGGTTCTTGAGGTTCATCACTCAGGTCAGCTTTCCAAAGAGTATGGCTGGCTGACAGCTCTACCTGCCATATTTTAAATTCATGGTCTGGGCTCTCCCTAGCTAACAAGTCTGCCTCAAACCAAGCCTGAACATGGTGGTGACATCAAATGCTAGACAATTTTTTCATTTCTCCCGAATGCAGGATTCCTTTAGTGAGCAATACCTACACAGAATACAGTGAGTAGAGGTCCCTTAGGCCTTTCTTGTCTTTTCTCCGTAATTCTTAGCTGCTTCCCTTTGAGGCCTCTCGCAGTCTGTTCCTGAACACGTTTGCCTTTGATTTTCCTGGGCACTTATAATAAATCACGATCAAATCTATCTCAGTCCTCAAGTCTGAGGACTTATTTTATTTTATTTCATATCATTTATCCATTTACATATTTTTAAAACATCCTCCTCCTTCAACTGCCATTATTTCTATGGCTACCTGTCTTATTATCTACCTTATCCCAGTGCTAAGAATGGTTCTGAGTTCATAGGGGTCTTTATGGACTATTTTTGAATGAATTAAGCAATGGGTTTTATTTACTGATTTTAGCTTCTTTCCACAGCTTTTTCTATTGAAGACATTGAATGTCAAACAGGAAATGAGAGAAACAAAGTTTCTGCTCTTTTGAATGCATCTTCAGAGAGAAAAGATGGGTGATAAGTAATCACAAAAATGTGCACTATATGATAAGCGTTATAGTGAAATTGTAGTGCATAGTAAGGAATAAAGAGGCATGGCTGGGTGGACAGAGACAGTGCCCCTTCTGATAAGGCGACATTTGAACAAAGATTGGAATGAAATAAGAGAGTGACTCAAGCAACTTCTGGCGGAATGATGTTCTCTTTAGGTAGGTGGATGTGCAAAGGTTCAATGAAGGGATGTACTGGAAAGTTCAAGCAACAGCCAAGCGGTCAGAGAGGCTCAACTATGGCGAGAAACAGGGAAAAGGTAGGCAACAGCGTGGTTGAAAGGAGTGGACATAGTGCATCAAGCAAACCCTGGAAAGCATTTTAAGAAATGTAGATAGAATAGTCTCCAGGTTATAAAGTGACCGGGTAACACCAACATCTAAAGAGTCTGACTCTTGACACTGGGTGCAAAGGAGTAGAAGGTAAGAGTGGAGAAAGAGGAGCCAGACAACAGTGCCACAGATAGCTTGAATTGGAGTACACTGGTGTAGATGTAATACTTTGGGAATATTTTAGAACAGAGTTTATAGGATTTATTTATTTTTGACAGTTTGAGCATTTAGACCTTGGGGAAAAAGAAAACAAATCAAGTATTTACCTCAAGAAATAAGAAGTAGAGTTGTTGATTAGTATTTTCCTGCAGTGGAACTTACTTTTTAGCCGGTACAGACATAGAGGCAAAGACTAGAGTCAGCTGGAATTTGAGTTTTCCCTGTTGAACACAATGGAGGAGTTTTTACCTTTTTTTTTTTTTGCGGAGGGGGGAAGGATGTTAGATATGTACAAAGAAATAATTGTCCTGGTATAAAGTAGAATTTAAATCGATTAAGGCAAGAAATTAACCCATGGCAAGTCAGAGAGGGTAGGAAAATAAAATATGGTCAGTTAATGGCTGGAAGATTTCTGCTGGATTGAAAAATTGATGGGGAATAGGTCCTAGAAGTGAGAAGATCGGAGGTGCGATCAGCGAATAGGGAAGGCACGTTCTTCTTTTCGGAGCACAATGCGCTCCAACCCTCCCTGTGCAAGCACTTATGAAGGGTCTAGGTGGAAGGAAAGCCCAAGTCCTCAAGTCCATGTCTCCATGTGCTACCCCACGTGCCCACCACATTCTGAGGGTGAAATTCCTGCACCTCCTCATTCACCTGCCACCGTCCCCAGTATTCCCTCCCTCACGACTTCATCCTGCATGGTAAGGCTTCTATGCATAAGAGCATACCAAAAAGGCTTCTGTCCTATTGAAACGACAGCTCGTGAAAAATACACAATAATCAGAATCTCACAGAAGATCTAACTCACCATATTTGTGTTGACACACAAGAATTCTGCAATTAGAAGAGCCTGTAACTTTTTAAGACATGTATGTAAATGAACACAGACCTCTGAACTGTCTCAAGAATCACTGGTCACAGGCCTATGATGGGGGACAGTCTTCTGTCTTGTGTTAATTTCATTGGTTAAATAAAGAGACTGCCCTGGCCCTTTAATAGGACATAAAACTAGGTAGGCGGAGTAAACAGAACAGAATGCTGGGAGAAAGAAGCTGAGTCAGGGAGTCACCATGATTCTCCCACTCCAGGCAGACGCAGGTTAAGATCTTCCCTGGTAAGCCACCTCGTGGGCTACACAGATTATTAGAAATGGGTTAGGTCAATATGTAAGAGCTAGCCAATAAGAGGCTGGAACTAATGGGCCAAGCAGTGTTTAAAAGAATACAGTTTCCGTGTAATTATTTTGGGTATAAAGCTAGCCGTGCAGGCAGCCAGATGGCGAAACGTAGCCAGCTGCCCCTATTACAACAGAGTGGCGCCCAACCTGGGGTGCCAGGTGAAGGCGTAAGTCACAAACAATGCCACACCAGTTTGGAATTATGATTAATAGGGTGGTATTTATTTAAAGGGGAAAAAACTTACAGATCACCGTGCCAGACAACAGCCCTCTGCGCAACCAGGAAGGGAGTCTAGTCGCTGGCGGAGCAGAAAGTGAAGAGAGAGAGGAGAGGGAAGTGGCCGCTTTTTTAAAGGGAGAGAGACCATGCCCCAGTGGGCTGGTATCTCAGCGGCTATAGGCTGGAGGAGCAGAAGGATCTCTGGCAACAGGCCTAGAGCACATTCCTTCTCCCCACTCTTGATAGTGTTTTTGCTTCATGTGTGTTCCAGGCAACAGTTAAAAATAGCAACTTAGGTTTATTTATTTATTTATTTATTTTAAATCTCTCCCTCATTCACCTCTGCCTCCTGGCTTCACCGACAAGGACCTCAAGAATTACTAGCATCAGCAGGAAATTAAACCTCCCAAATACAGTTTAATTTGGAAAAATTAAAATTGTCCCAATATTTCCGAGTGCTTCAAGACGTCTTCAGCATCCATGTGCACTCATTGCACTCATAAATTAGTCTGTTGCGCTTGATGATACTGTCTCAGATACTCCATAACCTACTCTTAAAGATTCCTTTGGTTGTGGCCACTGTCTGTGAAGCTTCTTGAGGGAGACTGAACATTGCAGTGGAAAAGGTCCATTATGGAATTGAAACTACTCACGCCCAAAGGGCTGCCTATAGATGATCTTAATTCCTCCATGCCAGGGTGGTTATGTGTAGAGAAAAGCCAGCATCTGATTTTACCATCATGGTGTTGTAACTCTTATAATGAAAGAGTAACGTGAAAGGTGCCACCCACAGTGGGCAGGTCTTCCCACCTTAGTTCACATAATCCAGATAACTCCCCAGAGACACGTACAAAGGTCCTTAGGTGAGTCCAGGCTAGTGGTTTTCCATCTTTCTAATGATGCGAATCTTTAATACAGTTCTTCATGTGGTGATGACCACCAACAATAAAATTATTCTGTTGCTACCTCATACTGTAATTTTGTTACTGTTATGAATTATCGTATAAATATCTGATATGTGACCCACAAAGGTGGTCAGACCCACAAGTTGAGAATCACTGGTCTAGGTTTTTGTCAAGCTGACCATTAGCTCTAATGATCCCATCTTCTGTGTCACCTCAATAGGGTTCCCCCTAACCAATCTTTGCTTAGAAATCACATGACCTCTCATGAAAAGATTTCATTTTGGGATCTGTAAATCTCTAACTGGAAAGAGATGCCAGGCTCTCCCATATATTCCTAATATCCCTAATGATTGTCCAACCCAAACTCTTCTGATTTATTAAGTAGAAGCTCAATCAATGCAATCAAATGTGCAAGGCTCATTCGTCGCCCCCGTTGACACTGTAGCCAATGACTTGTAGCATCCTTTAGACCTCTCTCACTCCTGGTTTACATCCTAACCTATAGGTATCCTGACTGTGTTTTCTCTGTGTTCCTCCTTCATATACTAATCCATTGAGCTCTCAAAGCAACACTTGAGGAAACTTTTGTTTATTTTTCTGAGATTATTATGAGTAGGAAAGTGTTAGTGCCAGAAATCGTTTCTGGGTTCTGGTAATTTCATTTTTGACTCAGGTCTCTTTGATGTTTGAAAAATACAAAATCTTAAAAATTCATATAGGTCTAGATTGCTCAGTTTAGATGTTTATGTCTTAGAGTCTAAGACTTAGAGAATGATGAATGATCTTCTCAGATTGCCTTTTGCAGGATTGTGCGCCCCTTCCTGTAAACTGAGACTGCTCGTACGTTTGCCGGCCACCCAGACCCGAATAATCACAAAGAAACTATATTAATTACAGCACTGCTTGGCCTATTAGCTCAGGCTTCTTATTAACTAACTCTTACACTTTAAGTTAACTCATTTCTAGCTATCTGTATATTGGCATAAGGCTGTGACATCTGTCTCCTCCGGCAGCTACATGGCATCTCCCTGACTTCAATTACTCTTCTCTATATTTCTTGTCCAGCCTGGTTTTATTCTGCCTTTCCATAGGCCAAAAACAGCTTTATTCATTAACCAATAAAAGCAACCCATATACAGAAAGACTTCCCCATCCCACATTACCTTCCTCCTACTTTTTTCCACTTTTTTTTCTACTGTTGCATTCTTTCCATAATTCTAGATTTAAAGTCACAGTGCCTCTGATTTGTGACCTATCCTCTTTCATTTGGAAATAACAGTCAGGACACATGTGCCTTAGCATTTCTACATTAAATATACACATTTTCTTCCCAAGATAATGTATGTGAAAATAATATGACAGAGTTTAGTTATTTTAAACCGATCCTCTTAACTAAACCTATTCCAAATTTTCTCTTGATATATGCATCCATCTCTTTTAGTATATGAAGCTCAGTGTCATTTGCAATAGGAAGAAGTAACAGAGAAAACCAATGACAATATAGTGGTAAATAAAAGGAGTCAGTAATAAAAGGCTGAAGACTATATGGTTCCTTTTGCTTATGTAAATGTGTAGAAAAGGCAATAGAAGAAAAATGAGATCAGTGATTTTCTTCGGCTTGGGGAATGGAATGGATTGGGGACGAAAGTTATAGGATGTGGGACTTCTTTCAGGGAGCTACAAATCGTCTTATAAATAGCATGGTTGTAGAAGTCTGTGTCTACACTAAAAGCTACTGAACTGTGCACTTCAAATGGGCAGATGCTATGGGGTGTGATTTATGTCACTGTTAAAGACAACCATGATGTTCCAAAGGAAGGCAAGCATTCAGAAGCTGTTGTTTTAACCTATGTAATCCCAGTTTCACTCTTTGACTCTCTATAAATTACAGTTTAATAATGTCTGCTCCCCGTCCACGACAAGGTTGTTGACTCATGTTTCACAGCATCTTACTTATGTAAATTATTAGCCTGAGCGTGGGCTACCATCTCATATCTGAATTACTAATGTCACCCACTTGTTGGTAGCTTGTTTGCTTTGCATATGATGCAAGGAGCATTTTTTTCCTTTTATACATCTATTGCCTAACTCGGGAATGGAGGGACACAGAACTCACTGCATTACATCCAACTTTTCATCTTAATACTTACAGTTTTCTTAATTGTCTCATAACCTTTAATTTATCACAGCAAACGTGATGTCAATCATAAAACAATTGTCATCTTCTATGCATTCTTTGCCTATTAATCTTTTAGTTGGATACTTCCTATTCTGGACTGAATGTTTGTGTCTCCTCAAAGTTCTTAGCTTGAAGCCCTAACTCCTGGTGTGATGGTACTGGGGGGCAGAGCTTTTGGGGAGGACACTGGTACAGATGAAGTCCTGAAGGTGGGATGTCAATGCCGGTATAAGAAGAGAAAGACCAGACAGAAATCTGCCCCCTCTCTCATTCCTCGTTATCCTTCCTCTATTTCTTCCTGCTTAGGAAAGTGGCCATGCACAAGCCAGGAGGAGACCCCTCACTGGAGAGCACTCCATCCACTGGCCCCTTAACGTTGGACTTCCAGGTTTGGGAATGCAAGAAACACACCCCTTTGTTTAAGACATCTCACCACCACACATTGCTATGGCAGATGCTCAGCATGTACCCTTAAAGTTTATGCCAGCAACCAGTTCACCCACTCCACTGCTTTATGTCATCTTAGAAGATTGGCTTCACTTCTATTCATTTGTTTTGTTTCCTCCCCTCCTTGACAAGCTTTTCAGAGGAAAGGCGCAATTCATGTCTTTCTTTACAACTTCATTTCAGCAAAACCCAAGTTGTTTCCACCAGCACTCAGTCCTCCCTAATCCCCTCCAGCTCTCAGTTCTCCCTAATCCCTCTCCAGCTCTCAATCATCCCTAATTCCCCTCCAGCTCTCAGTCCTCCCTAATCCCTCTTCAGCTCTCAGTCCTCCCTAATTCCCCTCCAGCTCTCAATCCTACCTAATTCCCCTCCAGCTCTCAATCCTCCCTAATCCCTCTCCAGTTCTCAGTCCTCCCTAATTCCCCTCCAGCTCTCAGTCCTAATCCTCCTTGGATCGAGCTGCTGGCCCTGCACTTCATCTGAGCCTCCAGCTCACAGGACAGACAGCTAATTTACAGCTTCCAATGGCGAGCTCACACTGGGTTGACTGTTGGCTTCATTAACTCTGGAATTCCAGATGAACATTTAGCATGCCAGGAGATAGAGAGCTCGGTGACCCAGTGGCAAAAGTGTGTAGATTTTACTGTTTTATTTTGAGAAATCACAGAAAAGCTTGAGGCAGTTCTTACAATTGCGTATCTCGTGCCCAGCAGGGTTGACCCTTTTCACAAAACGGGAACCCACAAGCCCTGCCAGCTCCGAGGGATCCAACCGGCAGCTGTTGTTCCTGTGTTAGTTCAGGCACCCCTTCAAACTCAAGACCAGCTTTCCAAATGATTTTTAGAAAATATGAGTTTTAAGCAGGAGCCAAAGTGCAATTTCTTAATTTTTACCTCATCAAAGAAAGTATTTACTTTGCTCCTGGCTCCGTTTTCTAATCAATTATTATTTCCTTTATAATCAGCAGAGCAACTGACAGGCAGAGCCCAGACCTTAAAACCTATGCCTGCCTCCTTACACGGGCAAAAAGCCTCCTGGGCCTAAGCCTCGGTCTAGAAGGATGGACTGCATAGTGTATTAACTGATCATTTACCAGCAAAGAAGCTAAGGCCTGCAAAACGGAATAACATGCCCACGGGCACAGAAGTTTCCGCACGGTCATAAACATGGCCACACAGCTTGGCTAGGAACATACATGTTCCCTAAAGGCGACCCATTACCACAGAGCCAGCCTTGTTTGTGTGTCTTGTTGCTCTTGTCGGTTTAAAACACATTCTTTGATTCTTTGTCAAACGTTTTCTCAGGCTGGGAAGGAATTCCTCAAAATGCATTCCCTTATGAAAAGGAAGGTGAGCCATAGATTACAGGGAGATCTGGAAGAAAGAAAGGGGCAGGGAGGATGTGGACATTCGTAGCCCCAAGACTCCCTCCACAATTCCCTCTTGGTTGCTTATGGTCCCCACCTCGGGTTTCCCAGCGCCCCACGCTCATTTCACCCCCTTTCCCACGGTGCATCACACAAGCCGACACATTTTGCAAACCCGTGCTTGGCTGCAAGCGCCGGGCATGCTCAAATGCCCAGGCCTGCCTTTCTTTTCTTGCTGGCAACTTTGGCAACCGTCCCATCCGCACCCATAAAGGACAGGTACGCACTGATCCCGCCTGCGGATCTCAAGAGGTGGGGAATGGGAGCTGGGGGCACCCGGCTGTGGCCGGCCGGAGAGGGCTGCCAGCGCTGGGCACCTCGGGGGCACGCGCGGGAGGCGCCCGGGGCGGCGACCACGCGGGCACGCGGCCGTCGGAGGGGGCGCTGTCCGGGCGCACGTGCACGGGAGGGCGGGCGGGCGGGAGCGCGCTCCGGGAGTGGTCGCGGGGCGGGCAGGGGCGGGGCCGCGGCGGCGCGCGGACGCCGGGCTCGCGCGGGCTGTGAGCTGCAGCGGCTCGGCCACCGGCAGCAGCAGCAGCGGCGGCGGCTGCAGCGGCGAGAGGTGCTGATCGCGGAGTGTCGCCGGCCGGCGGGGACGGCCGCCCGGGGCGGCGGCGTGCGAGCTCGCAGACCTTGCCTCCAGCTTGCCCGAGCTGCGGACGTAGCGGGGCCGCCTCCGGGCCAGCCTCTCCCCGCGCTGCCAGCCGGCCCCGGCGCCGAGGGCGCGGCGACGCTCGGCCACCATGGGCTGCACACTGAGCGCCGAGGACAAGGCGGCCGTGGAGCGCAGCAAGATGATCGACCGCAACCTCCGGGAGGACGGCGAGAAGGCGGCGCGGGAGGTCAAGCTGCTGCTGCTGGGTGAGCGGGGCCGTGGGGACCGGGCCCGGGGTCGGGGGACGGTGGGGGAGCGAGCGCGGCATCCCAGCCCCTGCACAGCGCAGGCGGCTTCTCGGCCGCGGTGGTGACTGTCGCGCGACCCCACGGGCAACGCACAGCGTGGCTGGGCGGCGGGACGCGTGGGAACCCTATTTTGGAAGTTGAGCTCTGCCTTCCCTAGATGAGGGATAATTCGGAACCTAAAAGCCGAGCACCCCCTCTCCGCGGACACCCCGCGGTGAGAGGTGTCTTGCCGCGTTGTAATTGCACACTCCGGGGAAAGTGTCACGTTGGGTGGCCTCGGGGCGCCTTTTGTGTGGCCTCTGTAGGAGGTCTCGGTTGTCTAGCCTGACAACTTCATATGGCGACTCAGTGAGTAGAAAAGAGCGCTGAGTAGATTTTCCTGCGTAAGAACAAGAGCTGCGCTGGATGCTGGATTTTGCCTGGGTGGGGGATGGAAACTACCAAAGTTGGCTTACGTTTGCTCGCATAGTAGGAGACGAAGATGCTTCGCGGTGCAAACAACCCTGACAGGTACGAGGGGGCTCATCCTCCACGACAGGGTCGTCTCTCCGCTGCAGCGCTTGCTCCAGCGAGCCTTGACAGGTGCCTCCGGCTTTTTAAAAATCCATTCTTAACACTGTTTAGCTGAGAGCCGATGTGGAGGTCCTTCTTCCAGTTTTTTTTTTATTTGAACCGGAGGTGGGAGAATAAATCGGATTTTGATTGAGCCATATATTAGGAAAGCATCCATGGGTTATGGCTTTCAGATTTGTTAGTCGGGGTTTCCTTTTGTTTGTTTTCCTCCCACGCTCTAGGTATTTAGGCAGATGACAGATTTCTTAGAATCTTTGTTTGCACTTCCAGCGATTGCTTGTCCTTTTTCTAACAGTTGTTATAAAAAGAGAAACATTATTGCCCGGATCTGCTTTTTAGCAAGCCCCTGTTTCATTGGTTTAACGACTGCAGGAAGATGGTGGTTATTTCGTTCTTTCCCCATTACTAGTAGGCTTAGAAGAAGCAAACTTGGCATGACTAAAAGTAATAAGATCTGAGTCATTTTGCAAGCAAACTGTGAAATAACTTTGCATTTTAAAGAGCTGGGTGGTATTTTTCACCCTCCACAGCCTCCCCCATAAATCTTTCTCTGTAAATAGGATTGTCCTGAGTTTTTTTGTATTAAAAAGATACTGTGTGCTCGTGGGGCCGGTGGGTTTTTAGAATAACTGACCGAAGAAGGCACACAACTTGGTACTGAACCACGTAGAGGCCTGTTGGGCGACTTACAATAATTACGACATAAAAAGACTATAAAATTATTTTCCTGTGTTTTTGGTGCACCTGCCTGGAATATCTTAATGGGTTGCAGTTCTCCGTTGTAGCTGCCTGCCACCATATTGAAAGCAGTTGTAAAGGAGCTGCCCTTGGTGGCTTGTCTTTAGCTAGACAACTATGAAAGGGTTGGAGAGCAGGGTTTTTTCTTCTGCAGGGTTCAGAGGGCACGGTATCCCCTTTTAGCACTGTTGACGTTTGGGATCTGATAATTCTTTGTCGGTTCTGGCTGTCCTGTGTGCTGTAGGATGTCAAGCAATGCTGTTGATCTCCACCCATTAAATGCTAATGGATGCCCCATGGTTGGCTCTAATCTCCCAACATGTTGCCAAATGCCCCCTGGAGGCAGAAATGTAGCCTGCTGAAGGCTACATTTTTAATCTTTTAGATTAAGAATAAATATGAAAAAAAAAGAAAAAAAGAATTCAATAGAATAATGGAGTTGAGTGTTCAACAGAGAACTAAAGTTGATGATCTCTAACCATCTACAGAGAGGCAATGAGACACGGACCAGAGTCCTGGTGTTCAGAAATTATGCTGTTCTTATTCCTCCAAACAAGTGTTTTAGAAAAATCCCCAAATGATGAAAAGCAATCGAACAAAAGGCAAATGGGTTTCTTACATGTTGTTTCTAGCTTTGAGTGTTTGCTTTTCCCTACAACTGACTCTTTGGTCTAGAATTCCAGTGCATCGCTGTCTTCTTACCCTCTACTGCTTTGTCTTACCCTGCTCTATCCTTTGTCCAGAGTTCTGATACACTAGTATATATATATATATGGTGGTGTACTTACTTCATAAATGGTAGTTCTTGTAATACTTGAAACATTTTCCCCCAGATCAGAGTTTAGCAGTGAATTTTGACCATTGATCCATGTTTGGATATTTAAGGCTGTGTGCAAGTAGTTGCATGGTATCGCCCATCTAACAAGTAGAAGTTGGTCATGTGAGACTTACAGTGGTACCTAGGTAACCTGTAACCAATTGCACTTCGATTTTTAAGAGGACATCTTCATCTTCAGGTTTTTTTTTCAACAATTTACTTACAAATACTTAAAGCATAAAAAAATTTAGAAGTCTGTCTGTCTGGTTGGTGTCGTTCTTCATGAAAGCATACGTTGTTCTTATCATTTGAAGTGAGAGATTCCTGCATGAGATTTAGAAATAATAAGTAATAATTTGGGTGCTGGGTGTCTAATATTTACTATTTATATTATAGGCGTCACTCACATGATTCTTTAGGTACAGTGAATTAAGCTTAAGCAAATGGAGAGGGCCTCATCTGGTCTACTGACCTGAAAGAACTTGGCTTGATGTTTCTTTACTCAATTCTTTCACTTTAATTTTCAGGATTTAGTAATTGAATAAATAATAAGCCAAGAGGTTTACATGAACGGGTGTGTGCTTAGCTTTCTTTCCACTATGCATGGATAACTGTTTCAGAGGAAAGTGCTTTTTTCGTTATATCTTTGGGATTCTGGAATTCATAATTCTAAGAGGAATATGAGTATAACTATGATGTGTTTTAGTTAGACTATGTTGTACTCCTGGTATTTTTTAAATTAAAATTGGTGATGATTTTTCTAAGATAAAAGGCGATATATTAAGAGAGATGGCTTAGTGGTCAAGAGCACTGGCTGCTCTTCCTGAAGTCTTGAGTTCAATTCCCAGCAACCACATGGTGGCTCACAACCATCTGTAATGAGATCTAGCGCCCTCTTCTGGCATGTGGGCAGACATAAAGGCAGAATGTTGTATGCGCAATAAATAAACAAATAAAATCTTTTTTTTTTTAAAAAAAAAAAGAAAGTTCAATTTTCCTGAATCAATTGTTCAGTTGCAATGCTTTGAGTTCATTTTTCTCCATCACATCAGTCCTCTTCTTCGCTGAACCCACTTTTATAAACAAACAAGCAAATCAAAACCCACGGCCCTACCCCCTCCTTTAGTATAGCTAAAGTTACAGGCCTGGGGAAAAATTGGGGGGAGAGATCTGGAGTCTTCTGTTGATGGACTCCTTACCATTGCCCCCCATCATTGATCTTCTATGTCTTCCCTAGCTGAGAGATTCTGGCTTAGTCAGACTTTTAATTTTGCATTGCTTTAGCTCTTTCTTAACAGTTGGCCCAGAACCTTAGTTATCAAAAAAGTCTGTTTTCTTGGACAAATGGACCTGCCGTTTTCAACTGGGTTGTGTGTTTCTCTGTCTCTGGTCTATTTGTACTAGCAAGTATTCTAATGGAAGCCACTGGTTGTGTGATTGTGTGTTTTGGATATGTTGAGTTTTTCTTCAATCGTTCTCTACATACCACCTCCCACTCCCTAACCACAGGCCTCTTTGCCTCACACAGCCTCACACACTAAACAGTTTTCTGCCCCTTCCTTCCTGCCTTTCTCTATGGCCCTTCTATGCTGTCTACTCCATCTGGGACCTTCCTTGCCTTCTCCATTGCTTGCAGGATAAACTTTTGTTTTAGACCCGAGTCCCCCTGCCTTCATCTTCTCAGGGTTTCCACTCCTCCCACCGAAGAGTTAACACAGATCAAGGTTGATGTCAAGTGTTTAGTCTTTCACCTGGGTCCAACTACTGTGACCACAGTAGGGGGCCAAGTCCTTATGTTTTCCTTGTGTTCTGCACTTTCTTTACTGTCCCTTTACTCTGTTGTGTGTAAATGTGTGCTAAATCATGTAGAGTTATGCTGGAATGTATTCTTCATCAATTTCTATTATCTGCAGCCCGTGTTAAAGATAAAGGACTACCGAAAATATGAAATGGCCAAAGTAAATAGATGGTATTCAGAAGCAAGTGCAATGCTGTAGCATTTAATTCTCCACACTTGCCATATTGTTTGATAAATCTAATAAATGCTAGAAAGTGACATTGGCAGTTTATTGCAGCAGAGTCTATTGCTCCAGTTGCCTTGGTGACCTAGGTGCATTCATTATTATTTTTTATTTTTTGGTAGAAGTAGATCTTCTGCTTCAGTGTTTCTTTGGGCTCCTTTCATTTAGAGCCCGAGACTTGTGAAATGTATCAAGAGCAGTAACTATGTTACAGGATTTAGTGACTGAATTAGGAAATAGAATTCTGTAAAGATTTTAGTAATGCCTGAAAGCATTGATTGCAAGATTTTAAACAAGAACTTGAGGACCCAGCCAGAATCTGAAATTTTATTTTGTTGTTTGTTCTCTTTTCCTGGGAACATTTAAGATCAACACACTCATGTGAGAGGAATGGAGTGTATTGGTCACATTCTTCGGTCACGCATTCCTTGGCATGGTTTACTGAGTCTGTGATTCCACAGGGTAAGGTCCTAGTGAGGCTCAGATCCCAGGTGGTGCTGGACCCTAGGAAGTAAGATTAAGAGAGCATTCATTATCTGGCCACCTTTGCCATAATTTGTTAAATGATGGTTAGACATCCTCCCTGCCTCTCCTCCCCAAGGCAGGATTTCTCTGTAGCTTTGGAGCCTGTCCTGGAACTGGCTCTGTAGACCAGGCTGGCCTCAAACTCATAGAGATCCACCTGCCTCTGCCTCATGAGTACTAAGATTCAAGGTGTGCGCTACCACTGCCCGGATGATAGTTAGAAATCTTAACACAAGTAGGAGGAAATAATTTTAAACTAAATGTTTATTAGTTTATATTAAATGGCTGCCTAGATTTACTATGGGGTCCTGGAGGACCGAATTTCCAAATGGGTTTCCACTAGTTTAAGAAGAACGAAGGCAAGATGTTTCTTCTGGGGGTTCTGGAAACTGCTTTGTTTCCTCACTTTCCTTACCCAATCTAGAGGCAGCCACGTGTGTTCATTGGCTTAGAGAAGTCCTCTACTTCTTCAGAGCCCACAGGGACCAGTGGGGTTCCCCCCCAGCTCTTTTTCACTTATTACAATCTTATGATTATATCAAACTCACCTCCAGATTTCAGGGTAACGCATCCACCTTAGGATTTACAGTGACACCTGAAGCATTTACTTTACCAGATAAGGCAACCTTCACAGGTTCTGAGGTTGGGGCTTGACATTCACTGAACCTGCCACAGCCAAGTTTGTAGCTCCCAATGTTTCAAGTCTGTTCTGCATATAAAGCATCTTCAGGGCCTCTGTCCTTCACAGCACCCGTGGAAATGCCTAAGCTTCTGATTGTGTGTGGGTGAGAGTCTAGGTGTGATCAGCAGTCTGTGTACTGGCCAAACAAGCAGACGAGCAACTTGTCAGTTCCAGAAGGTAACGACGCTACAAGAAGAGGCCATGAGATCTAGACACGCCCCCACCACACCAATTTAAAATGGAGTCCCTAGGGAGCAGGAGAAAAGAGTCGTTCTGTATCACTCCCAAGTGCCATCAGATCTCCCGTCCATGAAGATCTGCTGAGGGTCTGGACCATGAGATGCTGCGCTCTGCCCTGTGGTCTTCTCTCCTCAAGGGATGAGTGCACACATCTGCAGCTGGTAGTGACGTCACTGCGTTTCTTGTTCCAAAGAGTTTGGATGGTCTTATAGCATTATTTCATTTTCTTCACAACATACCTGTGAGAAGTATGTTTTTCATTTGATCATACTCAGCAAGGAGGGAAAAGCTAACCCAAACAGAATACACCTACACTACTGCAATATCGATCTATTATTATAATATGTAAAAACACGACGTCTTTTCATTTGAATATTCAAATTGGCTTCTCACAGGAGTCTCTAACTCTGTATAATAAACATTGCCTTTACTCTTGTACCTAGCCAAGTGGCCTTCCTTTCCATGTTGCTATTCTCTGTATCCTTCCAGATGTGCAGCGGCTGCCTTTGCCGGACGTCTCCCTGGAAACTTATGTACAATATTATGAAGGTAGCTTTTCTCCCTCCCTCTCCTCGCTGCTGAGGTTTTTCTTGATCATCGAGTCTAAATTAATCTTTCTTCCTGATTGCACCATACTGAAATCGCAGACCTAAAAGAAAAATTGTCGGTTGTCCTGTTCTGTGGGATTGGCTCTCAGAGAATGAATCCCGTGGGACTCGTTTACCACCTGATGGGGTGACCTGTAGCACCCTTCTCTTCATTGCTGGTGAAGTGACTACATATGTGAGTCAACATTAAGACTGACTAGTAGGGTTTATGTGGAAAGAATTGACACATTTGTGTTGTATCTGGGGTGATTTGAATAAACTTTTACCCAGTATATTAGCATATCCCCATTTATCATATGTGTGTATATATCTATATCTATAGATAGATAGATAAATAGATAGATATAGATAGATTTTATCTATATCTATAGATAGATCTATATCTATACATAGATAGATGGAGATAGATAGATAGATGATAGATGGTTAGATAGATCTATATCTATAGATAGATAGATCTATATTTATACATAGATAGAGATAGATAGATAGATGGATAGATAGATAGATAGACAGACAGACAGATAATTTGGACAGGATTGTTACATGGGTTCTTCACTTTTGACTATGTAAAATTGGATGCAGTCACATAAGGAGTCATGCACTATCACAGCTGTGTGTCACCTAGGATAATATGATCCCCAACAGGGTGTGCTGAGAATTCACCCACAATGTCTTCTTGAGTTGCTTGTCCTCAAGCGGTAGGAATTATTATTGGTGGCATTTATAAAGTATGCCCTATGCTTTTGTTATCAGTCTTAGGCTTACCAATCATATTTAGAGAAATAATATATTTATATTAAAAAAAAAAAACAAAATTCCCATAGGCAAAAGGGGGAGTCAGAGAATAGAATTAGCAGTAGGGAATGCATTTTAGTTTGGGGGCTTTTAGTGCACAGAATGCCTGTGCATAAATTCCCCAGTCTCTATCATGTTTTTCTGGTATATTTGAGCCTAACTGGCTGTGAGCTCTGTGTGGTCCAGCGTCCCAGTGGGCCCTTTGCTATCTGTAAATAGTTTCTATCCTCTTAGGGTAATTGAGCTTTGTAAAGGTGATCACCAGAATGAAGGCCAGGTGAATGAGAACTCTCCGGGCAGTTGTTTTGCATGAGGCCTTAAGTAGTTCACATTCTTTAAGATTCCATTTTTTAATATTATAAATGCTGAATAATAAATATATCTGGCTTATGGGGCTAGGGAGAGAATAAGTTAATGTACTGAGGTTCTCAGGAAACAGCACATGAGTTCTTTTTTTCTTTTTTCTTTTATTTTTTTAAACATTTTTTTATTTTATATACCAATCCCAGTTCCTGCTCCCTTTCCTTCTCCTGCACCCTCACCTTTCCACTACCCCATCCCCTATCCACTCCTCAGAGAGGGTGAGGCCTTCCCATGGGGAGTCAACAAAGTCTGCCACATCACTTGACGCAGGACCAAGGCCCTCCCTCTGTATCTAGGCTGAGCAAGGTATCCCTCCATAGGGAATGGGTTCCAAAGAACCAGTTCGTGCACTAGGGATAAATACGGGTTCCAGGGCCAGTTGCTCCACAAAGGACCCAAGCCACACACATACAACTGTCACCCACCGTGAGGTCATATGCCAACTGTCACCCAGAGTCAATGAGCTCCCACTAGCCTGGGTCAGCTGTTTCCGAGGGTTTACCTATCACCTAAGAGAGACATGTATGGATCCCCCTGGGAAGGGGACATAGACAAGATCTCCTGAGTAAAGTGGAAATGGGGGATGGGGTGAAGGGGACAAAGAGTGGGCAGAGGAGAAGGGCAGGGGGAGGTGAACATGAGGGACTGGGAAGGTCAAGTTGGGTGAAGGATACAGAGGGAGATCAAGAAAAGAGATATCTTGAAAGACGGAGCCATTTTGGGGTTAACCAGAAACTCAGTACTAGGGAAATTTCCAGGAATCCACAAGGATGACCCCAGCTAAGAATCTAAGCAACAATGGAGAGGGTGCCTGAACTGCCCTTCCCCTGTAATCAGATTGATGACTACCTTAATTGTCACCATAGAACCTTCATCCAGAAACTGATGGAAGCTTATGCAGCGATCCACAGCTAAGCACGGGGCCAAGCTCCTGGGGTCCAGTCATAGAGAGGGAGGAGCAATAATATGAGTGAAGGGGACATATTAGTTCTTAATAGACAGAAACGGTTATAGACACTGTAGTTTCAGCCCGCCTTATGAGTTCAGCCATTTCCTGTATTAAACAATCGTTTTGTTGGCTTTTTTTTGTAAAGATGTGTGCATAGCAAAGACTTCTGGAGGTAAAAATCAATTTCAATTACTGTATTCTGCTCCTACCACAGATTCCTCATGGATTCAGGTTCCTTTACTGATGCTACACCAGGGAAATGTGTGTACATTGTTTAGAATTCTGAAGTCAGAAGACTTTTAAAATGATTTTACAGTATTTCTCTTCCATGGTATTACTCACTAATAAAATAAATGCTGTAGTTTTCTTACATATCTTCATTTTATATTTCTCTCTCTATTTTTTTTGAAATAAAACAAACCTGTAAGACTACATTCTGAAACATCATTTGGACAGATTCAAAAGAATGTACTTTTCCCTGGGGAAGTTGATTATATTCCAAAACATTTTAAATCATTCCAAAAGTTACCATATTTAAAAAAAAAAACTCTAGAGCTACCCTAAATTTACTTTTTGGGAGAGGAGATGCATCTCTTGAAAAGTTATAGTAGGCTTTATTTTAAATTATGAGTTATTAAACTTGTTAGTGTTCGAGACAGGGTTTCTTGTAACTTTGGAACCTGTCCTGGAACTAGCTCTATAGATCAGGTTGGCCTCGAACTCATAGAGATCCACCTGCCTCTGCCTCCCGAGTACTGGGATTAAAGACGTATCACCACTGCCCAGCTTCTTTTTTTTAAATTTTAATTATTAAGACTATGTGTAATGACTTTCTGTCTTCATGTGTCTGTGTACCACATGTGTTCCTGGTGCCCTTAGACCCCCTGGGACTGGAGTTGCAGATGTTTGTGAGCCAACACGTGGGTGCTGGGAATTGAACTTGGGTCCATTGGAAGAACATCCAGTGCTCTTAACCACTGGGTCATCTCTCCAGGCCTGTGTTGGTGCCTTTTGACAAACAGTAAAAAGAGTCCCTTAAGGTTCAGCCAGGAGTTATAAGGAATGCTTCCTGCTTGCATGGCCCTCCTAAGCTAGGGTCCTGAGCTTTTATTTTCGGAATTTATTTACCTAATCTTTGTTGTAATTCTCCTTCTTGGAAAGCTGCCTTTTATTTCAGAGTCTAATACATACCAGTTCTCTGCTTCACCGTGTTTTGCAGGCTCGGGTCAGATAAGTAAAGCTGCAGTGAGATCATCACCGTAGAGTGGGATCCAGAGAAAACTCTTCTTTGACTCAGTGTTCCTGATGTTAAACCAATTTTAAGAATTAAAATTCATTTTTATATGTTATAAACATAACTAGCCGCCTGACTTTGCACAGGTCTTTGCAGTCACTTGGAGCGATTGTTTCATGACTGGTTGGTAAATTTGCTCTGTGGATGGGGGGCTGTACTCTGCTTCTGCCCCATCATTGATCCTCACTTACCCCAACGGCTGTACCTCTGGTCGCCATGGTTTCTGGCATCCTCATACTTCTGTGTCCTGTTTTTTAGACAAGTTCAACTCATGCTGGCATTAAGGTAATACGAGACAAAGAAAGCCATTCATGTGTTTCTTAATAATTTTAAATCTTTTAAATAATACTACATTATTTCTGGTTTTGCCTTTACAAATCATAATTTGGTCATTAAAGATTGGTTTCTTTTTTGCCTTTTGGTGGTACTGCACGTTGAACTGAAGTGTTCATGAATGCTAAGCAAGGTTCTGTACCAGTGTTATATCCTTATATAGACTTTTTTCCTCCCTCTCTTTTATTGGGTTGGGGTCTCCAATAGCCCAGGTTGGCCTTGAACTCACTGTATATCGCAGATGGGTTTTGAACTCGCTATCTTCCTATTTCAGCCTCCCTAAAATTAGCTGGTAGAGGAGGCATGTACCACCATATCTCTCTACATTATGAATTTTTTTTAATGAAGTGACTTTAAATTAAAGACTTTTTCACAGATTTAGAAGCCTGGAGGAAAATAAAAGACATTCATGTTACCGCACCTATCAGTGTTTTTTTTTTTTTTTATGAGATAGTGTCTTGTGTTTTTCCCTACCTCTTGAATGAAATACTTTATATTTCAGTTGGACTTTTCCATATTTCTCTGTGCTGCTTCCAAATCCTCATTTAATAAGCTCCTTGACAAGCTATCCTGCTTTTTTTTAAAATTAATTATATTAGTGCTGACCTTTTAATGGTGCCATTGTCATTTCTAAACCATTTTCTGGAAACCATTTCTAAACTCTTAAGTTTGCTTATTTGTCTCTTTTATTTTCCAGAGTTTTAATCACTGTCTGCTGTGCGTAGTTTGAAAAGTTGCGTGGTCTGCTGTTCAAAGTGTCTCCGAGGCTCCTTCCCATGAGTGCACATGGGGCAATGTGCGAGTTTTGTGAATACTGGCAGGGTGCCCCCCCCCCGTGGGTCCCGTGCAATGCAAGGCGAGGGTAGGTTTTTCTAAGTTTCCCAACACCATATGTCCAAGGTAGCATTTCTCATCCTTTGTTTAGACACTTTCCCCTCCCCCACTTTTTTTTCCTTCCATAGTTGATGGTACCATCAATTCTTGATATGCGAAAATGTGGAAGTTTCTGGTACTCTCCTGGGGATCCTTACAGACTTTCATGTTGAGATTCCATCAGCAGCAGCTAGTACCCTAAGATAGTTCTTATCTTTTTGCAAACCCTGTTCAATCGTCACTGCACCTGTTAGTCCACTCTTTCTTGTCTCTGTTTCGGCTGGCCCATCCTTTCTTTCTGCCTTGACTGACTGTCTATGTGGATGCTGTGTTCCTCCCCAGTTACCATTTGCCTCAGGCATCCTGTTGCTGCAAGATCTGTGTGGGGACCCAAGCTCTGAACTGTCTAGAGTGCTCTGCATTTTCTGTTCATTTCAAGCCTCCGGAGAATCACGCACTGTGTTCATTGCTCACAGGTTCTGCGAGGTTGGAAGCTCCAAGTTCAGCTTTTCCTAGCCACTCTTCTCCACCAGACTGCCTGGAACCTCTTCCTGGGCTGCCAGTTACCCCGAGAACTTTGGTCCAGAGGAGAAACGAAGAGAGAGGTCCAACTCAGCTTGGCTTGTCCCCATCTGCCTTCTCCCTTTGCTACTGATTACCTCCCAAGCTTGTAGCCTTTGCCAAGAGGGTTGCTTGGGAAAGTAGGCCACTTGGATATTCTTCAATCTCCATCTGGATGACACTCATGTCTACTTCTTTCCCCATTATTCTTCTAAGTACAAAAAAGAAAAAAGAAAAGAAACTACCAGCAGACCAGCATATTTCTAAACATTACAAACATCATCCTCTTTTAAAATTTATATATACATTGTGTGTGTGTGTGTGTGTGTGTGTGTGTATGTCTGGTGGTATGTGCGTAGGAATGTAGGTTTCAGTGGATCCCTCTGGGGCTGGAGTTAAGGTTGTTGTTGGACACTTTACGTGGATTCTGGGAATAGAACTCAGTTTCCCCTCGACAGAGCCCTCTCTCTAGCCCTTGAAAATTATGTTCTCGGTTACCTGCTCTGAAGTTATGTTTTTCTCTTTATTTTTTTTAACAATCTTTTTCTCCTGAAATTCTTCCCCTTAGCCATCTCTGTTATATCAAGAGTGCCAGCTCGATTTTTCTAGGACTGCTTTTTTCAACTTTATAGCATGCATGGATGTCCTTGAGCGCTGGGATTCAGACTGTGACTCAGGAGGTGTAGCATTCGGGTCCGAGAGTCTGCATTGTTTCCTCAAACTCCCAGGGGTTCTGGGTGCTACAGGCCCACAGCCAATCCATGTTATGAAGTGTGCAATCCTCGAGGAAATGATTGTCACATTTATCCTCCTCATAAGTCTTTTCATGCTTGGTCTTCTCTCTCTCTCTCTCTCTCTCTCTCTCTCTCTCTCTCTCCCACATTCATGAAACTTCATGTAATCTTTATCAATTGGGTTTAACATGTATAATGTGAACCCTTATTATGCTTTTTTTACATTCACATATGCACACATACATATTTATCAATATCTCTCATGCTTAAATATCGTTGTTACTCTATAAATTTCTGATATGAATCTGAAGACTAATTTGAGTAGGACATTTTGAGGGAAAATAGTTTCCTACACGGAAACATGCACTTTCTGAAGACTGACCCCAAAATTATAATTAGTGACAATCAATCTTCTATTTCTGTGTGTGGAAGAGCTTTCAAGTGAAGTCCCTTTGATGATAAGATCATTTAGGTCTGGCTGGAAGTGCCCCCATAATGTTTTTATGACTGTTTCCTTCTGTTGACGTTGGTGATGAAATGCCTTTGTTGATCGTAAATATAGGGCAGTTGCTCTTTGGGTGAATTCTGTGTCCTCCCATGGCTCTTGCTAAAACCTGGATTCCCCGTGTAATACTAAGCATGGAACCTATCGGAGGTACCAAGGGCTGGAGTTCAGCAGGGGCATCAGACCTTCATCACAGGGTGGAGGCAGATAGTAATGGCTTCTCCTCACAGCTTTCCAGCTTCCAGAAGAGGGAGGAGCAGACACTTCATTTTCAAAGCTGCCTGTCAGAGCAGCCCAAACCAACTGAGACTTTTGCTAAGTGTGAGGATGCTGAGAATCAGGTGAACATGTTTATTATAGAGACTGGACTTGAAATGATTGATCATGTATGTCATTCATGTATTTTTTTCATAACCTAATTTTTTCTAATCCAAAGTTGTGGCATGATTTTTGCATCTAGGAGGGAATTCTGGGCTTACAACTTAGCTCCTCATTAATAATTTTAAGTACTGATGATCAGAAGTAGCCCATGGTCCTCAGCTTCTTTCATTCCTGAGTATCATTTGTGGACTGGGCTTACTCGAAATTAGTCACCACATCTGGTTCTTAAACACGTGTAGTTCATTTAACAAATATTTATAGAATGCCAACTCTATGGCTTGCGGCTCCACATATCTTGGAATGGAACAGTCTTTGGGAAGCTAATAAGACTTAGCGAAAACAGTGTTTAAACATTTGCCATCAAATCAGTCTAGTTATTTTGGCATGCTTTATTATCATCCATTCCACAGATCATGTGACCAGTCTCACGTCAGCGATTGTGGTCTTCCTGTTTTGTTGTAGCGTAGTCTGTGGCCTTGATCATACTTTGTGCATATGTTCCTGGGTTTGTATTTAAATTCCTAAGTTATTGGTGTTGAGCTGTTACAAGGGTCGTGCTCATAGGAAGAGGAGAAGAGTTGCCATGGTGTTGTAAAGCTTCAACTCTTACCTAGGGTGCCAGGTACTCAGATGCTTATCTTCTTGTTTTCTTGACAAAATTATTTCACATATAAAAGCGGTCTTGTGTATCATAGGCCAATACCTGCCAACGTGTGTATTGTCTCTTCCTGTGCTTTTGCACCCTGCTGTCCCGAGTCTTGCTACTCCTCTTTTGGAATGTGGTCTGCACCACCCCTCCACCGGTCTTTTCCATTTTTACTCAAGTCTATCTGCTGCAATTGTCTCCTCCCCAGTCTGCCTTCCTGCATGCCTTCAGCCTACAGGCCTCCAGATTGACAGCCTTGATCTTATCGGTAGTTTTTCAGAAGTCCCTGGTGGTTCCCATCTTTACAGAGCACCACCCTAATTGTTAGCCTGGTAGGAAAGATTCTACTGGGCTTGGTTTCCACTCTGCCTCTGCGTGTTTCCCATGACTTGGCTTTGCCGTTCTCTAGCCCTTCCCATGTTTGAATATGACCTCAAGGAATATCTGAAGGCTCGGATCTCTATCTGTGTCCTTGTCTTTTTCCTCTTCTCAGGGTGCCTTCCCTCTCTCTTGCTCCAGTCTTGACTATGCAAATTCAAGAACAAAATCTGAGATTTTTTTCCCAATATTGAATGTTGGATTCTTAATAAGTTACTATTTATTGATTCCTAATAACGATTTAAATATATTTCAACATCATTCGAATATGTGCAATTATGCAAACATATAATTAGACTGAAGATTTAGATAACTACAAAGCCAAACAAATGCATACAAACTCCAAAGTGGAGCAGTTTGGCTCGCTCGCTCCATATGCTCTGTGACATCTAGGTGTGATGTCACACAGGCCTAGGTTGAGTTGCATGCTCCACGCCTACTCCCAAATGTCGGATGATTCTGTACTCTCCTCCTTTTCCTCAGATTGCAAAAATCCTCTTTGGAGAGTGGCTCTACCTTCTTCAGTAGAATGAATTCTTCCTTGAGGCACCATCTATGATAGGAAAAAAAGGGCTCATTATTGCAACTCCAAGTATCACCTTTTGGGGGGGAGTATAAAAAATGCAAAAACCACAACAGTTCATCTGTATCTGACTTTAAATTGCCTGAATGCAAATTATCAGTTAATATCACTAAGTAAGTTACTGTCAGTCGTGGGTTGTGATATGGATCCAAACCTGTGTCTAGAGTGGATTCTGTCCTGGAGAAATGTAGTGTCGAAGAAAACAAGATAGAAAGGATGTGAGCTGGAGATGGGACTGAATCACATACAAGGCCAGATGACTCCGGTTTGGTTCCCAGCACCTAGGTTAGATAACTCACAATTCCTTTAACTCCATCTCCAGGGGGATCTTATGCCCTCTTCTGGCCACTGTGGGCATCTGCACACATGGTCACATACACAAACACACAGGCACAAAAACATCAAGCAAATCTTTTGTTTCAAATAAAGAGCATATTCTCTATATGTTTCCTTTTCATTGGTGTTTATTTTTAAATGTGTATATGCTTTTCCATTTATTTCTTGTTCTTTTCCCTGCTCCATCCTTCCTTCAGTTTTCTAGAGATGGTGTAAATAGAGTCAGTGTCGTGTTGCAAAGCAGGAAATTGAGACTGGCAGCCAATTTATTTACGCACGATATGGGCTGCCAGACTGGGTCTTACCTTTCTTCTGACTTCCGTGTTTTAATCTCTTGATGTTCCTCTAAGTAATTTTCTACATTGGAATTTGAGCAAAGTTTTCTTACATTCTTTTAAAATGTGGACATTTGCAGCTCTGAATGGAAGGGTCTCTTACTTATGGAAACAAGCATTGGCAGAATAAATACTAAGCACATATTTACTGAATCAGTTAATAATAATGATAGATGAAAAAATAAACAAGCCATTTAACATGAATAAGAACGTATGCCTAATCTGTTTTTTTAAAGGTGAGAATGAATCTTATATATATATATATATATATATATATATATATATATATATATATATATATATATAAGATTATATGCATTAAAACGGTATGGGTTGCTTTTTAAAAACTAGAATATGAAAAACTAATTCCAGAATAAAGCTGGAGTTAATATATATGTATATTTACTCTCATGTCTTACATCTTCAGTATCTAGGGATGAAATATTTCAACTAAAAAGTTAAATTTATTTAAAAGAAAAACCTGAGGCAATTTCATGTCCTGAGTCTTTGAAGGGAGAGTTAATTACATCTAATGCACTGTACTTACTGAAGATAGACTGTAGACTGTTCCATTACATTTCCTTTTAGATCTCAATGACTTTTCCATTAATCAAGCAAACAAGAATACTGAACTTGTGGGAACTTGGCACAATGTAGGAATATCCATGTCCTAGCATTCTGGCTTCTACCAATTTTATGAGGGAGACTGGGAGAAGGAAGATTATATTAATGAAGTTTATGACTTTAGCCTTCAAAGGGATTGAAGGACACATTTTGACTTTGTTTCCCTTCCTTTTTGTGGCCATAATAAAGTTTTACATTCTAGGTTTAATGTTTTCCTTGTAAACTATTTATCTTAAAATTAGCCAACTGAAATTAAGACATCCTTTTTCTAATTACGGTCTGAGTTTGCTTGAAAACTGACTTGTTTTTGACGAGTTAATTGAAGTTAAAGACATTTCCAACTTCAATTTGGCTGGGAATGTACTGTAGTCTTGTGACTGTGGTGCTGTTGGAGAAATATTGGGGTTATTGTCAGTGAAGTCAGCAGGATGGCAGTATGTTCTTGCCATCCCAAACACTAGTGTGATGGGGGTGTAGAAAGAATATTTCTTTTGACTTTATTTTGAGAGGTCGTATTTGTCAGTGACATTAGCATTCCAACCACCGTCTTAGATAGCTGCCCCCAAATGCCACTGTGAAGAGACAGATGTACACCCTCTGTTCTGTTGTCAAGGAGAGGGAAAATTAAGAAACCCAAACCGATGAGACTGAGGGTGTTCAGGATCTTATGACTGTGAGATGAGGACTTGTGCCTGGTCTTTTGTAACTTGTTATGCGTGTTTGCTTCAAATCCCTGGGATATCTGCTCCTTTCAGAAAGGGAGGTGGGGTGGATGCTGGGAGGAGAGGAGGTGTGGGAGACTGAGGTTGGGATGTAATGTAAATGTATGAGAAAAAGGATAAATAAAAATCAAAAACAACATCAGAAGATACTGGTTTTTTTTTGTTTGTGTAGATTACTGGATTTTTTTTTAATTTATTTATTTATTTATTGAAGATTTCTGTCTCTTCCCCGCCATCGCCTTCCATTTCCCTCCCCCTCCCCCAAACAAGTCCCCCTCCCTCGTCAGCCCAAAGATCAATCAGGGTCCCTGCCCTGTGGGAAGTCCAAGGACCACCCACCTCCATTTTGATCTCAGTATTGTCTTCTGTGACTTATATTTCCCTTTGCATTATACGCAGACATATTTCAAGCATAAATTCCCATGGAAACCAGCTTTAGTTAGCCACTAAGTTAATCTTTGCAGGAAATAAATGGAAGAGATACTTTATTTCAGTTATTATTTTGTGCCCTTACTGTCTTGTGGCAGAGTGATGGGTTGTAAGCATTTTTAGGGGTGTATTTTTAAGTATCTGTGTGGATTTGATGAATTGTATGTGGTTACACTGTGAGGACTAGGCTTGGCCTTGGTACCCAGGGTCTAGTGGCAGTTCTCCAAGCTGGTGGAAGGGACAGTTCTGCATATTCTTCATGAGCACCAATTTCCAGACTGAAGTTACTAGGCATTCCAGTATTCTAGTCTTTAGTTTGAGATTTTTCACTCACACACACACACACACACACACACACTCACACACACACACACATATAACTATTTTGAGCTTGAGGAGAATTGTATTAGGTGTTTATTTATAAAGAAAAACCCAAGGTCACACAAACTTTAAGTCTTGGCAGCTGTGTGTAGGAGGTAGGTACAGAGATGGAGGAGGGAATGCCATGCCATTTAAGTTAAGCTGTCATGGAGGTCGCCATATGGAAGACAACATTCTCATGCTGGGAAGGGAATTTGCTCCAGCACCTTTATATAGGCTCATGATGATAGATAATTTAATTACCACATTCTTCTTGAAGACTTGTTTTTTTTCTTGTTTATATTAAAGGAAATCATGAATAGATTCGATGTTTGAGATAGAACTATGTGAGAATGGCATTATTCCCAAGTAGCAAGAACTTAGATGGTTTCAGTGGTTCTAACTGGAATTCCAGGATCAACAGTTCTGGGCTGTGTTCCAGAATGATGAGAGGAATATAATTGTTAAAGACTTGAATTTATGGTTTAGTAGGTTACAGGTGGAGTGTCTTTTAAAGTGGGTTATTTTTCTATAGAGTATCTTTTTACCTTAGTGACACATACTCAGTACAAACAGCTATGACATACTACAGAAAATCTGGATTGATACATTGGGCATTGTTTTCTTTTAATCTGCTTTTGGACTCATCTTAAATGTCCTGTCCATCTTTTAGTTACAACTGTAACAAAAGCACAGAGGATTTTCCTTGTTAATGACTGGGATTGTGTACGTTTTTAACTTTTAGTGCTTTTGAAAGTAAGCGCTTGGTCCACTTCTTAGTCTCTTTACTTGAAGAAGGACAAAATATCCAAGTTCATTCTCATCAGCCCACTCTATTCAGATCAATGATGCTTGCAGTCAAAATGACTTGGTTGTAGTATAAATAAGTAAATACAATTTTGTTTATTATACTTGTTTCAAGAGATGTTTAATTTTGCACTTTGAACAGACAGTATAATTATGCATAAAATGATCTTTTTACTGTGTGCAAGGCCTATGATAATTGACCATTTCAGAATTTAGTTATTGGAGATTTTTTTTCTTATTCTGGAATGATTTCATCACAATTAAAGAAAATCTATGTGCTTACTTCTTTAAACACATCTCATATAGTCTGGTTTTCAAGACTGCACGCGTAGTCATTAAGGTGTCAAAGTTAGTGAGTAGGCTGGTGTCTTTATTATTAAAGATCAGTGATTATAATTGAGGTTTTGAAATTCTAAGTAGCAGTGGTATTCCAGGAGGAATGATAGCAGAGTTATGCAGTTGGGTGCTTAAGGGGGAAAAAGAAAAAAAAAGCTCTGTGTCACTGAGCAGACAATTAGGGAGCTAATGTACCCACCAGCAAGCAAGGCTGCCTTTCCACTCTGTGACTCGAGGAAGGAAGAGCTGCTGCTGCAGGCCTGGCTTGTTTCAGGATGCTGCTTCATGTGTAGAACCGTCCCAAACTCTGCTCGACACACCGCACTGTGTTCACTAGGCATGTGCTGTGGGCTTGCTCTAAAGATGCGAAAGCCAACAGGGAGAGAGTATTTGTGGGGACGGGGGGGCAGGAAAACTGTCTTCTGTGGGGTGACAGAGCTCCAGAGTGTGTGCTAATCTCTTGGTGAATGGCAGGGAGGTTTGCAGACATTGTTGTCTTCTTACTGTAGCATCCTCGCCTTTGTAGCAATATTGAGCAGGAGACAGTGAGTTCCCCATGTCCAGATAAGCTATCCGTGCTTGGCCTTCTGTGTTCTTAGTATCTGTCTCCAGAGTGGTACGAGTTTTACAGTTATGAATAAAGCTGCTGTAAGCATCGGTGTACAGGACTTCCGTATAGACCTGTTTCCAGCTCCTTGTCAACAGAAAGGGGTGTTGGTTTCTGCAGCAGTGAGACAGTAACTGCCGGACTCTTCCACACTGGTTGTTTCTGTTTCTATTTCCACCAACAGTGTGTAGAGTCCTTCCTGTCCCACACTTTGCTGCTCCAGGTTTGTGACTGGGACATTCTGGTATGTGTGAAGTGTAAGAGTTACACTCACTTGTGGGTTCCTGGTGCTCTTAAATGGGAAGCAACTTTTGGCTTACTAATTTACTGTGTCCCTTGCTAAGGTCATTGGTCTAATTTTTAATATGTTTTATTAAGACTTCTGTGCATATTTTATATTTTAGTTTTTTTTTAATTTTTTAAACCGACTAGACCATTTTATATTTTGCATGATATCCCTGTATGCTATATGTTGGAGACAATTTCTGCCAGTATTGTCTTGGCAGTGCCTTCATCAAGCAGAAGTGTGCAAATTTGATAAGGTCCCGCTTAACACACTCTGCTTTCGTGCTGAATCTAGTAAGTCGAGACTAGCTCAGATCACTTAGACTTTCTTCAGAAGGGTTATTGTTTTCTCACTTTCAACAGTTGCCTGGATTCCTTTCATGCAGACAGATGTCTAGCTCAGCACTCTTGACATTTGAGGCGACTGTCTGCTTCATTCCCATTGCTTTCGTGCCGCTGTCCAAGGTCAGCTGACAGTGTGTGGGTCTCCGGCTGGCCTTTCACTCTGGCCCACTGTTGGCTCTCCTCTGCTCTCTGACCAGGAGCCAATGGTTTTGATGAGCTGCACTGCGCTGTAAATCTTGAGGATTGGTAATTAATGTAACTACCTCAGTGTCGTTCTCCTTTGGCATGGCAAAGGCGACTCAGGATTTCTTGTTTCTATATAAACTTTAGAATCCATTTGTTGACCTTGACAAACAGTCTCCTAGCTAAACTAAGTCTTGATTTACAGATTTCATTATCATGCTCTTGGGTTGTATGGACTTAATCATTTGCCCCCTCTCTTACTGTGGCCTCGTTGAAGTTTCTTTCAAAGCTTTTGAGTTGACTTTAGTACAATATCTGCACTACAGTTCGTAGCCCACTATTGACAAGGCTTGGGCCTGCTGTTTCTCTCCTGTGCCATGTTCTCAAGATGAAGCTGAGAGTTTTATCCTACCGCACATATATAAGTGATATAGCAACTAGCAAAAGTTCTAGTGTCATACCCGTCACATTAGCACCTAGATTTTTGTCAGTTACTTCTTTGGGGTTTTCTTAGTTTTGTATTGTAGTACCTTTGTGCTCCATTCAAGAATAAGTCCCAGTGTTCTGGACTGAGTGACACCATGCTCAGGCCTTGACTTCTTGCTTTTCAGCTATACTGTGTTGATTATATTCCTCTGTCCTTTGGGTAATTGAAGACAGTGAGAAATTGATAAGGAAGCGGAACTGTTTGTACATGTGAGCATGGAACAGCAGCATAGCTTAAAAAATAGTGTTTCATAGAGTCAAGTTGAGTTCTCTGGACCATACATTGGCAACTACAAACAAGATGAGTGAGTCAAATGATGCTGTAAGAATGTCTCTGTGTTCAAAAAATTTAGCCTATGAGAGAAGATCTACTTTGTTTAGTTTTGTCTTTCAGTCAGGTAGTTTGCATATAACTAAGAGTCAGTCAGTTGTTTCCATCCTGAAATAAATATCCAGGGGAAATTCACATTGAGGTCAGGTAGAAATGGATCAGACGGTGTCTACTCACTTTGACCTAACTTTCAAATATTTTAAAGAGTAATAACTGTGATATTCTTTTCAAATCAAAGCCAGAGTTTATTTAATTATTTTTATTGAAAATAGATTCTTTTCATACAGTACATCCTGACCACAGTTTCCACTCTCTCCATTCCCCCCCCAACCTCTCTTCTCCAACAGATCCGCTTACCTCTATCTTCTTCAGAAGAAAGCAGGTCTCCAGGAATTGACCTTGTACATAAGGGACAATAGATAAGACCAGGCCAAAGTCCTCATGTGGAGAATGGATAAGGAAACCCAAAAGGAGGAGAAGAGTCCCAAGAATAGGCAAGAGAGTCAGAAACACACCTGCTTCCACTGTTAGGAGTCCCACAAAATACCAAGCTAACAACCATAACATACATGCAGATGACTTAGAGCGACCCTAGGACTCTGTTGGCGGAGGCTGCCCAGACCCAAAATAATCACACAGAAACCGTATTATTTGCAATATTGTTTGAGCAAGAGCTTAAGCGTATTTTTAGCTAGCTCTTCTATCCTAAACTAACCCATATCCATTAATCTGCACATTACCTTGAAGTCATGGTCTACTGGCAATGTTCCAGCAGGAACGTTTACCAGTGAGGTGTCTGTCTCCTGTGGCAGCTACATGTCTTCCCACTGACTCTGTCTTCTGTCTCCCAGCATTCAGTTTAATCACCCCTCCCCACCTAGCTCTACTCTGCCCTGCTGAAGGCCAATAAAAGCAACACATAGACAGAAGGACTTCCCAGACCATTTCTCTTTTCTGTCTAAATGAAAACGAAGGTTTTAACTTTAATATCACAAGATTACATATAAGAAAACAGTTATCAAGTGTGAATTATAGTTACAATATTTATATGTATTTTATTTTTTATCATAGCTAAGGAAAACTATAATTATAACTCTCTGTTCTTCAACTCTGTCAAAGACTCCAGAAAGATATAATTGTACTAAGTAAACAGAAGTTTATTGTAAGCAACTTTAAAAACTCTAGACATTACAGAGATATCTTGCTGCCTGGACAGTCACCCAAAGTACTTCTGTAACATTGGGACACTGATCTTTAGCCTACAGGCCTGTAGTATCTGGCAGACTTTCCCATGGAGCAGGAAATTTCAAAGACAGTTCCACCTATATTGGCAGTTTTTCCGTCACTTTCTTCTATGTCCTGCATAATGTCTTGCAGACTCTTTCATGAAGCAGGAACCCTGAAGGACTGTCTCACTTTTAGGCAAATTCAGCATTTTTCTGTGGGTCCTGTATATCCAGTTCATACAGCATAACATCAAGCAGTCCAAGCAAGAGCAGTTTCTTGGCTTAATGGCTAGCAAACTCCATAAGGAGCCTCTTTGATATCCATCATCTTCTTGAAGTAGATTGGTGCTGCCAGGAGCAGATGTGTCTCATTGTCATGAAAAGTTCTAAGTTCATAAAACGTATTAAATGTTGTATTCTGTAATCTTTGAAAAGTTTGAAGATATCTATCTAGCCGAAAGATATCTCTATATATCTAGAAAACCTATTTAACTTGACTATGAGTTTGACTATTGTTGATGATTATTTCTTAATTATGCATTACATTTTTAAATGAGCTGGGCAAACACAGTACCTTAATCAAAAGCAGAAATGTACATATAACAAAATTGACCTAATGTTTGTATCAATCAACCAAGATCCATACCAATGCAATGTATTCATCTCTATATCATATTCCCCTTTAAATGTAAACAAACATTTCTAAACAATCATTTAGGGAATTTATTCATAGTTCTCTCCAAACTGCTTCCTGCTTTTTATTGGGCAAAGTATTTTCTTTTGGGGAGGTTTATAGAGACTTTTTGGGGAGGGTGTCTTGGTCCATCAAGCCACATTAGTCTGAAAGGAATTGACAGGTTCTTATTCTATATATAAAGAAAAGCAGAGCCTCTTTTCCAAAGCAACATATCCTTAGACCCAAATTTTGAAGTCAAGATACCTTTAAAGTATATATCTTGGTTTAGCTTAGCGGCCGGTACAATGAAATGCCGCTCTGTATTTAGCTCATTCACAGTCCAAAAATTCAAAGAAAACACAATAATATACATAACCCAGGCTCTCTGTTTATATTCCATCTTTACATGGCTTATTTTTCTTTACCCCTTTAATCTATGACTGTATGTACTCTGTCTCTTTAAGGACTTCGCTTTATTTTTTAAAACTATTTCTTTTTATAACTGTCAATACTCTTTTTTCTTCTCTTTATATCAATCCTATGAATCTTTTAAAAACAAATTGTGACCCAATCAGAGGTTTATTTCTGTCTGAATCTGTGCTTATTGCATATCTGGAATTATTTTCTGACCAGGAGAGTTTATTTATTTATTTATTTATTTATTTTAGTTTTTGCTAAGTGTGTGTGGCTTGGAACAACTCCACCAAGATCAACAAGGTGGAGGCATGTTTGCTGCCTTTGAGAGCCTCGTTTTCAGGCACACAGAAGATCTGTGTGGCCATTAAGCAAGTTGTAGAACTCTGTTCACAAAGCCAGTTTAAATGCTGTATAGCTGGACCTCCCGAAAGAGTCAGAGCCATTCATCCTGACAAACCAAGAAGCTGCCAGTTTTAAAGAAGCTGCACAATTTTTACTCCGCCTCTCTTAAAGCAGCCATGGTGCCACCCTTGCTGCAAGCTCATCCAGAAAAAAAAATGTGGCTACCAAGAAACTGTGCTAAACTCTGTTCTCTCTTTTTTTTTTTTTTTGGTTTTTCGAGACAGGGTTTCTCTGTGGTTTTGGAGCTTGTCCTGGAACTAGCTCTTGTAGACCAGGCTGGTCTCGAACTCACAGAGATTCGCCTGCCTCTGCTTCCCAAGTGCTGGGATTATAAACTCTGTTCTTTTGTGTCTAGAATTCCTATACAAGCTCTCAGGTTTTTATGTGGATCTAGTTACCCACATTGGTGCCAATTCTGTTGGTGGAGGCTGCTTGTTCATTTCCCAGATGCCCAGACCTGAAATAATCACAAAGAAACTATATTATTTGCAATACTGTTTGACCAATAGCTTAAGCATATTTTAGCTAGCTCTTCTATTTTAAACTAACCCATCTCCATTAATCTGTGCAACACCACTATGTGGTGGCCTAACTGCACAGTTCCAACGGGCTCCTGTGGGGGTGTCTGTCTCCTGCAGCAGCTACGTGGCTTCTCACTGACTCTACCTTTTTTTTTCTCCCAGCATTCAGTTTAGTTTTTCTGGCTCAGCTCTATTCTGCCCTACCGCTAGACCCTGTGATTGCTGCATCAGTCTTTTTGAGCACATGTGAGCCCTGCTTAGCTGATTCAGTGAACTATGTTTTTCTGGTATCCTCTTCCATCCCCTCTGACTCCTGCAATCTTTCCTCTCCTTCTTCCATGGAGCTCCTGATCTCTGAGGGGAATGATTCAATGGAGATCTCCAAATTCTCTCTGCCTAATGTCTGGCTGTGGGTCTCCATACCTACTCTCATCTGCTCCTGGAAGAAGCCTCTCTGATGATAGATAACTGGACAAGGACAAGGCGCCAGTCTATGAGTATAGCAGAATATCATTAAGTATCACAGAAAATCATTAGGGATTACTTTATTGAATTTTTTTCTTTGCCAGTTGTGTTTGGTTCTAACCTATATCTCTGGGCTGTCCAGTCTCTGGTTTCTGGCCATCCCAGGTAGTGTTGAGCATGGGCTTCCTCTTATGCAGTGGCCTCAAACTAAACTAAGCTTGGCTGCTCCCATATATTCTGAGCCACCATTGGCCCAGTACATCTTGCAGGCAGAACAGGTTTCTTATTTGGTAGCATTCAGAGTGCCTTCTCGTGCCAAAGAGACTAGAACAATGAGGGGAAAGCTTCACTCAGGTACCAGCTCAACCTCCCTGTGTTCTACGAGTTGTATGGATGTTGTCTTCATCAGTGGGGCCCCACTGCTAGGTTTTAGAGAGGAACCTTTTTTTTTTTTTTTCTAGCATCAGTCTGGGTTGTTTAAGGATTTCCATGGGAACTGTTGGGCCAGCAACTCAAATGCATGTAACCCAATCTCAGCATTGGAAGCTTCACCTGGCTATAAATAATGGCCTGTTCAGACTCTGTATCCTTCATGACCTGGAGTCCAAATGAAGTTAGTTCGTCCTCATAGATTCCAAGAAGTTTCCATTACACCGTATTTCTGCCACCACAATGCTCCCTAATTCCAGCTCTTGCCTCCTCTACTATTTCCTACCACCCAATCTTCACCACTTCATCCAGCCCCATCCTGTCTCCACCCATCCCCAGTCTACTCAAAAGATTTATTCTGTTTCCCCTTCTCAAGGAGGTCAATGTATTCCTTCGCAAGAACCCTCCTATTATCCTGACTTCCCTGGGTCTGGTCTAGATTGTAGCAAAACTATCATTTACTTAACAACCAATATCCACCTATAAGTGAATATGTACTGTATTTGTGGATCAGTGTTACTTAACTCAGGATGATTTTTTTTCTAGTTACATTCATTTTGCCTGAAAATTTCAAGATGTCACTGTTTCTAACAAGTGAATAATACTCTATTGCTGTAAATGTACCACATTTCCTTTATCCATTCTTCAATTGAAGGACAACTAGGTTGTTTCCAGGTTCTGGCTATTATGAATAAAGCCACAGTGAACATAGTTGAACAAGTGTTCTGGTGGTGGATGTCCTTTGGGAATATGCCCAAGAGTTGTATAACTTAGTTTTGAGGTAGACAGATTCCCAGTTTTCTTAGAAACCACCATATTGATTTCCATAGTGGCTGTAAAAGTTTGCACTCCCACAGTGAACAGAGTTTTATTTGCTTTTATCTAATGACTAAGGAAGTTGGACATTTCTTTTAATGTTCCTCAGCCATTTGTGATTCCTCTAGTGCAGTAGGTTTCAGCCTTCCTAATGCTGAGACCATTTAGTACAGTTCTTCATGCTGTAGTGACCCCCAGCCATAAAATTATTTCATTGCTACTTCATAGCTGTAATTTTGCTACTGTTATGGATCATAATACAAATATCTGATAGGCAAGATAACTGATATGTGACCCCCAAAGCAGTTATGACCCACAAGTTGAGAACTGCTGCTCTATTGAGGATTCTCTGTTTGGATCTGTACCCCATTTTTAAGTTGGGTTATTTGGGTTTTTGATATCTATTTTCTTTTGTTCTTTATGTATTTTGTATATTACACCTCTTTTGAATGTGGAGTTGGTGAAGATCTTTTACCATTCTGCAGACTGCCTCTTTGTCCAAATGATGGTGCTTTTTGCTTTATAGAAGCTTTTCAGTTTCATGAAGTGCCTTTTATTAATTGTTGATCTTAATGCCTGCACTATTGGTGTTCTGGTCAGGAAGTTGTCTCCCATGTCATTGCATTCAAGGCTATTCCCATGTTCTCTTTTATCAGGTTCAGTGTGCCTGGTTTTATGTTGAGGACTTTAATCTACTTGGACTTGAATTTTGTGCAAAGTGATAAATATTGATCTACTTGCCTTTTCACACATGCATATGTCTAGTGTGATCAGTACTATCTGTTGAAGTGTTGAATGTGCTTTCTTTCTTCCATTGTATAATTTTGGCTTTTTTTTGTCAAAAATTATGGATTTTTGTGTGGATTTATGTCTGGGTCTTCAGCTCAATTCCATTGACCAACCTATCTGTTTTTATGCTAATACCATGAAGTTTTTATTTCTATAGCTTTGTAGTAGAGCTTGAAATCTCAACTACAGTGGATACCTCCAGCAGTTCATTTTCCATTCAGGACTGTTTTACCTATCCTGAACTTTTGTTTTTACATATGAAGTTGTAAAAATACAATTTTATAATAAGTTTGTAAGTTATGACATTAAAGAAGTTATCGGGTTAGAAAGTTGAAAGTTTTATTTTTTGTAAATAGTGTGTTGGACTATATAAACACATATTATACTCCTCATAACAATTAGAAAATTATTAATGGGGAAGATATTTTGCTAACACAATGTATCTCCCAAGTAAATCGAGAGGTATATGCTTTATATTCTTTCTGTTGAGTCACCGTGCCAGAGAGCCTTCAAGACTATATCTAGCAAGTGTTGAGTTAAAGGAAACTGAAACTTTAAAGCTGTGGTCTTCTTTGGAATATAATTGGAGAACTTCGTATAAAAGGAAAGTGTAATCTATACTTTATTCGACTGTGTAGTGTGGCCACCACAGATCATGTGTTAGCAATTCTTCGTGTCAGTGTTCTGAGAGACTCATTCATATGTTCTCTGCAGCTGGTAAAATGGTGTTGTCTTTGGACATCTTTTGATGCTCTGGCCCTGTGAAGCATTGCCTTCCTGACAGGTCATGTACCTCTGAGGTCGTGGTTGCCCCACAGCTGCATACCTACTCATTTGCTTGGGGGTTAATAAATCTTTAGAGTAAGAAATTAAGTCTCATATCAGTATCTTGTTTTGAGAAGTATTGGAAATATTGAATATGGTTTTGGTGATTAAAAATAAATATACAGATTAGAGGATGAATCTCAAGAGTGCCATCTGTTTGACCCTAGGTGTGCTAGAGAGAACTTCCACTCCTTGGTAATGTTTGTAAAAACAAGGGAGGTGTTCATTAAAAGTCGTATTTTTCAGAAGGTCATTATAGATTATCAGTAAATTACATTTATTAAATTAAATTATTAAATTACATTTACATATACACTATATTATTAAATTAAATTATTAAATTACATTTACATATATGTTAATATACAGGATTATTGTTAACGTGAGGGTAGGTTTGTTTCTGAGATGAGAGTTTCACAATCCAGAGTACCCCAAGTCACTGATTGGTGTCTTGTGCAAATGTTTTCCATTGTCTCCCTATAAAATCTGTGTTAAATCTTTGAAAAAATAATTTGCAAAGCCGGATTTATTTTTTATAGGAAGTACTTTACTTTCTATCAAGGAGGGTTTACAAGATTGCTGCCTGAGAGGCTGGCATATCTTTCCTACTTGTCTCCCTGAACTTGCATTTATCCCTCTCTGGCAATATGGTTTGTCATTTCTCCTTGATACGGCATCTTTAAGAGTTTATTTACTAGAACTACAAGATGACCTCTATCTAGATTGTTTTATTATTTTATCGATAATTTATTTACTTTAATACTTTTATCCCTGTGGCCATCTTTATTACATTTTCTCCCCATCTCAGGATCCTAGTAACCCGGCTGTGAGCATACTCGGACCTCTTTGCAAAGTCCAGCTCTCATCTAAGTGTTGGCCCTGTACATATCTCCATAAACGCTGTTCATAGTGCGTTCTCCATTACTGATCTCTTCACTGTTGACTTACTAATTGAACTAGCTTAGTATTTAGCTCAAACACATAGTACATATGTGAGTAACTGAACACTTTTAGCACATGTTTTATGTTTTATATCAAATTCCGTGTATGTGAAGAGTTTGTTGCAGTCCTTATTACTGAATTTCTGACAAGAAGAGACTAGCTGGCATTGCATCTTTTCGCTCACGTTGTAGCATATCCGGATGTTGGTCCTAACTCTTACAGAAGGGTACTTTGGCATGGCTGTACCACTAGATACAAACTCATTGAATGACTTGAGTTTGGCTTTGCATCCTTATATAGAGTGCGGTGGCATTATAGGGCACATTGTTAAGCTTCACTGAAATCAGGCAGATCTCAGACACAGCCAGTTTCCTTTTTTCTCGTCAAATAATCATTTCTAAAAGGGATTGGGTTGTTGTTGCTTGAGTTTGGTTTTTTTTTTTTTTTTGGTGCTTTTATGCTACTTCTTGTGATTTCTTTTCTAACTAGTCACAATGCTGTATTCAAAATCACTTGAAGTCAACTCTAGGCTTTGTCTAGCTTCTGTTTTCCTTTACATTTGGGGTGCTTTTCCACCTCAACTTTTTGTTAACGTAACTCATGATTGTTTGTATCCACTTGGATAAACTTACAAAGGTACCTGTAATCAGAGAAGCCAGAAAGATGTCCGAAGAGGTTGACATTGGGCATTAGAATATTTCTCACCTCTTGACTGGGCCTCTAAACAGGTAAGGTGAAGACAGAATGGAGAAGGACTTTGAAAAGTTGAGAAAGTGAAGTTTTTGAGAGAAAACTGAGGATGGCTATCTGTCTCTGAAATGAGAAAGCCCAAGACTTTTCATGTGAAGTTGGATTTTGATAGCCCAAAGTTGTATACATTCCTCAGGGACCAAACAAAGAAATGAATTTACACTGCGTCATTCAAGGATGGGTGTTGAGCGCAAGTAGAATTTTATGATTCTAAATAGTTTTCTTCCCTGGAATGACTTTTTGAAAATGTTGTGACTTTTTCCCACTCCAGACTCTCTTAAAAATAACTGGATTTCATCCGCAGTGAGGTAGGAGCCGTGCAGTGCCCCCGCAGGCAGACGGGTACTCACTGACCTTCACGCGTCCTTTCTTCCTCTGGCTCTTTTCACAAGTCTCCTTTCCCGTCTAGAGCTCTGCTCCACCGGGTTCCATCTTGTGCGTTCTCTGGGTGTCATTTAAAGTCCTGTTAGCATTCCTTCACGAATCTGCTAATGGAAAAGTGACCACGAAGTCTGCTGGGCTATGCTCAGAGTTTTAAAGACGGGCCTTATTTTATCTTTACCTCTAACGTTTTGACAGAACATTTATTTCTTTTTGCTGTGCTCTTGTTTCTATTTTGCCTTCGATCATTTCTCACTAGGTAGTGCTTTTGGCTAAATAATTCTGTAATTGGCGGTGTTTTTCACAGTAATGATAAAAAATACGATGCTACTGAGCAGGTTCTATCAGCTACCTAAAAAGACAGATGCTCTCTGGGAAGCTCACCTCTGCAAGTTTCTGCCTTGGAGATGAGCTGCGTCAATTTTACCATTGAAAATGTCGCCTGGTGAGGACATGATTGTCAGGATGAATGAACGGTGAAAGCAGAATGTTTCCCACAGTGTTGGCCACACAGTGAGCGCTCAGCGGTAATTGTGGTAGGTATTAGTGAAAACGTTCAGCTAGCTGCCGCTGCTCGTTAGGAACAATGCTAAAGACAGAGTATACAAGAAGGAAGATGTTCACTACTTCCTCTGTGGAGAGACATTCCTGCATGGCTAGGGTAGGCGGAAGAAATAAATTATGAGAAAAGAAGCCTCATAGAAATGCTATCTTTTCTCAGAGCCTGTTAAAATAAGGCTGCTGGCTTCTGGTGGTTCGTGTTTGTGATTTTGCGCTAGGACCTGCCCAGGCATCTGGATTTAGGACATTTGAGGTATGTCTTCATGGAAACAACTGTGTTCTCTGGATGCTGTTTCCACTTGGGGTTCCAACCAAGTGTGGAAACTCTGGGCTTCCTGAGTCTTACCCATGCAGGGGGACTGTGGGGTCCCTGGTAGAGAACTGTTCTACAGGCCAGGTGAGGACTCACAAAGATGGGCTAGAAACGGTTGAAAGGGGTAGAGAAGAATAATTACAGGGCCCTGGGTCTACACCAGAAGGCCGGGCTGAGTCCCAAAGGGATCAAACTACAGTGTTACACAAAACACATGTCATGAGTTTGATAATTAATCACTGGGCCAAAGAAATCTTTCAAACTCTTAAAAACATCCCCTTCCCCCCAAAATAGAGATACTATTTCCTTTTGAAAGGTAGATGGCTGTTGCAGGGAGAGGAGCTGCTTGTTCGTCCCAGCCACCCAGAACCAAAATAACCACACAGAAACTGTATTAATTAAAACACTTAATTAAAACACTACTTGGCCCATTACCCTCTAGCATTTTATTGGCTAACTCTTATATGAATTTAACCCATTTCTATTAATCTGAATATCGACATGTGTCAGTGACTTAATGGCAAAGATTCGGCATGTCTGACTCTGTCGACTCTATGGCATCCTCCAACTCTGCCTCCTTTCTCCCAGCATGCCATTTAGTTTTCCCCGCCTACCTAAGTTCTGCACTATCAACAGGTCAAGGCAGTTTCCTTATTCATTAATGATCATCACAACACACAGAGGGGACTCCCACGTCAGATGGACGCATCATTCATGCAAAGGTGTTGGCTTTAGGCAGGGAGTTTCCATGTGTCAGAGCCTAAACAATAGTGGAATGCTATTGGAAGAAGGAGAAAGTCCATTCTAGCCTGCATATTTAAAAATTGGCATTAGTATTTTGAACCCTTCACTTTAGAATTAGTCACTTTGAATTTTGATTTGAATTAACTCCAGTCCCATCAAGTTATATATGAATTTTGAACAGCTACATCTGTACAATTATTTCAGAAAATTTTAGCGTAGCAATTCTCAACTGTAACTCTAGCACTTGAGAGATGAGGCCTGGAGGGTCAAGAAGAGGACATCCTTGGGTAGCAAGTTCAAGTCGCATCTGGGGCTACATGAGACATTGTTTCAAATAAAAATAAATAAGTATTCTTTTTTATTATCTGCCATATTATCCTTATACCCAAGAATAGGAATATGGGATTATATGTTAATTTTCTCTGTGTAATGTATCAATCATCCATCCATCTGTCTGTCTGTCTATCTACATTTAATCTATGGACACACATACATCTCTTTGGTTTCTAAAGTTTTTTCTCCATTTCCTCCAGCAGGTTTCTGGTGCTTTGCTGTTTAGCCTTCAGGCTTATGAGTTGATAAGGTCTGTAGTGCTTTTTATGTGACATATTTGTCTTTAGAGTGTGTACCTGGGATGTTTCATTGCTCACAAAGATAGATAAGAGGTGTACGGTAGTGCTGATAACAATGGCTATTTGTTGGCGGTTCCTCAGTCATGTGTTACAACTGGAGCCATCCGAGAACAGTTGGTGATGTGGTACACTTAGACTAGGAAAGGAACTCGGAGTTGACCTTAGTGTAGCCTCCCAGCTGATATGAAATTGAACGTCGTCCTCCTACAGCTCTGTACTAAGGGCCATCTGGCTTCTAAGTACTTGGGAGGACGGAAGGGAGAGAAAGAAGATCATGGGCATCTTCCTTTGCAGTGCATCCTGTGGAAGGCAGACCTTGATGATGTCTGTAGAGTCTGTAAGACGGTGTCATTTGCCTGTGCTTAAGATGCTCGGTGCCAGGACCAGGAAAGTTCGGTTACTTATGCGTGGAGGGAAAAGAAGCCGAGATTTTGGACAGTTCATGATTCTCATCCCTGTCACAATCAGTGCTCCCTTTCTTAACAAATAGCTTTTCTCTATATCATATTCTGATACAAAATGCATACATAACATGCCTGTCTTCATATGTTTACTAAGTTTAGCCCATCCTAACTGCAGTGTATTAGGAAACGAAGAAAGGGGAATTTGTGTTTCTCAGTATGTAATTGCTTTCAGCACTTTAACTCCAGAAGAAATGGTGTTTCTTCTATGAATAAAAACCTGTGTGGCTTCCTGTCCTGCAATCTGTGTGCCACCAAGGATATGATTTGTGGGCGTGGTGCTCAAGTTCTCCAGAATTCCCAAGCTATAGTCTTCATTTTTCTAGTAGGTGCATTACTAAGAAAAACATATATTAAACATATTTTGTTTGTTTGTTCTTGTTTTTGTTTTTCGACACAGGGTTTCGCTGTAGCCTTGGAGCCTGTCTTGGAACTAGCTCTTGTAGATATTAAACATATTTTAAAGCCATACAAAAAGGTCTGTGTTCATGGTGAAAACAGAGCTAATACAATTGCCATTTGTTCCCAAATAGGATACTCAGAAAGTCCTCAGAAACATGTGCATCAGGAAGATATTCAGTATACATTGAGAGGTTCTGTATATGGGGTAGTGCGCCCAACCATTCAGATAACTGAAGATACTCTTAAACTTCCCATTGCTCTGCCTTGTGCTGACTCCGTTAGAACTTCAGCCAGCAGTCTACACCCTGGTACTACCAAATGATAGAGAACTTACATGAACCTGACCATTTGAAAGCTGTGTTCAAATCCCCACTGTGGATCTAATTCTCCTTTCAATAATGTACTGGATTATTTTTCTGAAATCACTGTAAAATTGTTTAGAAACAAGGATGTATATAGAAAATGACCATACCTGCAGAAACAGGTTTATTTACTCATGATAAATAAAACTCACCATTTAAGCTCTTTTTAATATACAATTCAGTGAAATTAAGTATAACCACCTTTTGTCTAAGCATCATCAATGTCTATTCTCTATAATTTTTAATATCAGTCCATGCTAAAACTCAGTGATTAAGCAGTATCTCCCCATCACTGTTTCCTCCAGCTCCTGACACCCACCTTTCTGCTCTGTGTTTCTTTGAGTTTGAGTGTCATATATGAAAGTCATAATGTCATAATAGCGGAATCATGAAGGTATAACATATATATATATATATATATGTTATATATATATAATATTTATTATTTTTGTGTATTTGCATGTGTGTGGATGTGGACATGCCTGTAGAGGCCAGAGAGGTTTGAGATCCTCTGGAACTGGAGTTATAGAGCTCTGAGCCACCTTACCTGGGTGCTAGGAATTTAACTCTAATTTTCAGAAAAAGCAGCAAATGTTCTGAAGCATTGATCCATCTCTTCAGTCTCTGTAAAAATATTTGCCTTTCCTATCTAGCTTTGTTTGCATCACACGCCTTCACGCTTCGTTTGTGTTGGTAGGTGCATCTGCACCATGTATACTTGAGTCACTTCACTGTTTGGCTTTTGGAAATCCTACAGTGAGCTTTAGTGGGTAGATGTCTCTTTGAGACTATGGATTTGGTATGTGCATGTGTGTATGTATGTATGTATGTCTGTATATATGTATGTCTGTATGTATGTATCCATAACCAAAATTGCTGGATCATACAGTAATTGTATTTTTAAATATATATTTCAAAAAGAATTTCTTTTTATGATTTTTTTTATTTTTATTTTACGTACATTGGTGTTTTGCCAAGATGCATGTCTATTTGAAGGCATTAGATTCCCTGCAGCTAGAGTTACAGACACTGGTGAGCGGCCATGTGGATGCTGGACACTGAACCTGGGTCCTCTGGAAGAGGAGCCAGTGCTTTTAACCACTGAACCATCTTTCCAGTACATTTAAAAACATTTTTACTTTAGATTACTGTTCTGTTTTTTCTAGTATTTGCCCAACTTCACATTCCCACACTTAGTGTGAAAAACTCCCACTTTTCCCATGCCTTACTTGTATATGTGTGTATGTATATGTGTATATATGTGTATGTATGAGGTGTGTGTGTGTGTGTGTGTGTGTAATGGTGAGCATCCTAGAAGGTGTCAGTTGATATCTCATGTTGGTTTTGATATGCAGGGAATATAAAAACCAGCACTACTCCCAGCCTTATGCTTGTCCTTTTAGAAAGTGATGGCATTTTCTGGACACTTTTTGTGTTTAAAAATGCATCGCATATATAGATCGTTATATAATCCCTAGTCATGAATATCTCGGCTGGCTGTTTTTATTTCTTTTAATCCAGAGTTAAAACGTATGAATGTGTTAGGACCAATTGCTAAAAGGGATGCTTGAGTTTGTATTTAGGATGGAAAGTCTGCTGTAGCTGTGCTCTCAGGAAGCAAGCAGAGTCCTTGTACACATTCCAGCAGTCTGGCTCACTAGTCTCACTGAAGTATTTTTTGAAGAATGTTCTTGACAGTGCATGAGTGTAGCTAGCTGGCATTTCATGGGCACGGAGCCCGTGTGTGCCTCAGTCGTCAGCTCCTGTGCTTCTGTCTCGATTCTTGTGTTCTCCTTATTCTGTATTCATGTGTTGATTTCATCTTAGCCTGTTTTACATGTAAATGAGATTTTCTCACTATCTTCTTCCTGCTCTTTTGTTCTTTATTTTATTTTCCACTTCGTTTGTTACAACATTTTTAACTCATGATATTCTTTTTCATTTTAAAATTCAGATTTTTTTTATTATTCTCTCTTTTTTATTTTTTTTTAAATTCCGCCTCCTCCCAGCCTCCCATTTCCCTCCCCTTCCTCCCACACCACTCCCCCTCTCCCCACTCCTTTCCCCATCCCTCTCCAGTCCAAAGAGCAGTCAGGGTTCCCTGCACTGTGGAAAGTCCAAAGTCTTCCCCCCTCCATCTAGGTCTAGGAAGGTGAACATCCAAACTGGCTAGGCTCCCACAAAGCCAGAACATGAAGTAGGATCAAACCCCATTGCCATTGTCTCTGGCTTCTCATCAGTCCTCATTGTTCAGAGGGTCTGGTTTTATCCCATGCTTTTTCAGTTCCAGTCCAGCTGGCCTTGGTGAGCTCCCAATAGATCAGTCCCTCTGTCTCAGTGGGTGGGTGCACCCCTCACGGTCCAGACTTCCTTGCTCATGTTCTCCCTCCTTCTGCTCCTCATTGGGACCTTGGGAGCTTATTCTGGTGCTCCAATATGGGTCTCTGCCTTTATCTCTATCCATCGCCCGATGAAGGTTCTATGGTGTTATGCAAGATATTCATCAGTGTGGTTATAGAATAGGGCCATTTCAGGTTCCTTATCATCAGCTGCCCAAGGCACTAACTGGGGGCATCCCGCTAGGCACCTGGGAGCCCCTCTAGGTTCAGGTCTCTTGCCTACCCTAAGCTGGATCCCTTAATTAAGATATATGCTTCCCTGTTCCCATATCCATCCTTCCTTTATCCCAACCATCCCAATTCCCCAAGTTCCCCCCATCCTCCCCTTTTCACATTTCTCTCCCCATCTCCCCTTACCCCTATCCCACCCCTCCCCCAAGATCCCAATTTTTGCTTGGCAATCTTGTCTACTACCCATATCCAAGAGGATAACTATATTTTTTTCTTTGGGTTCACCTTCTTATTTAGCTTCTTTAGGATCACAAATTATAGACTCAATGTCGTTTATTTATAGCTAGAAACCAATTATGAGTGAATACATCCCATGTTCATCTTTTTGGGTCTGGGACACCTCACTCAGGATAGTGTTTTCTATTTCCATCCATTTGCATGCAAAATTCGCGAAGTCATTGTTTTTTACCGCTGAGTAGTACTCTAATGTGTATATATTCCACATTTTCTTCATCCATTCTTCCATTGAAGGACATCTAGGTTGTTTCCAGGTTCTGGCTATTACAAATAATGTACACCTGTCAGAATGGCTAAAATCAAAAACACCAATGATAGCCTTTGCTGGAGAGGTTGTGGAAGAAGGGGTACCCTCATCCATTGCTTGTGGGAATGCAAACTTGTCCAACCACTTTGGAAATCAGTGTGGCGGTTTCTCATACACACACACTCACACACACACACTCACACACCCACACACACACACTCACACACACGTTTTTACACTTGAGATCACCTTCATAACTCACAGTAAATGTAATATCGCTATGGAAAAGGCATTTTGTAAATAATAACACATTTAATAGTTGAGAAGTCTGTTGTTTTGGGTTCTCTAGTCCCTATAGCAACTTGTAAAATCTGACACTCTCAGATTAAGACTGACTAACTAATTCTGTCTCTTATTACCAGCTAAGATTTTAAATAACTTATGCTGCACCATCTCAACTTATTTTTTTGAATGAATGACTAGTAGCTCCTACTGTACTCTACCATGTTGGGGCCATTCTTAAAGAATTTGATATAATATTCTCATCCTAAAAGAGAAAAAAAAACAGAAAGAAAGAAGAGAGAGGAAAGAAAAAGAAAAAGCCAAAAAATCCATAAAATCCATATTTCCTTATAAAGAGAAACGTATTCAGTTATTGAGTGCCAAGAATTCTTGTTTATGATTTTATATTGACCTTAGTTCACTATGTCTATGGTATGAGGAGGTGTAGGGGCTTAGTTAAAGCCACATTGTCATTTATCATCCTTAGGTTCCCTCTAGTCAGGGGAAGAGAGATGATGAGGAAAGGCAGTCTGTCTACATCATTTATTGATTTCCATGTGCTTTGATTTTCTGTAGACCTGGCTATGTCTAGGATGTGAAAACTATATGGTGGTTTCACTGATGTTTATACGCAACTTAAAATTTTCAAATCTCTGCCTGAATCAAGGTAGACAAAGTCTACCTTCACAGGCATGCCAGCGAGTGAATAGTGTTTCCTATTTCCGTCAAAGTCACACTCTGATGGCACCCAGTGAAACGTTTAACAGTAAAGGACTGGTGTGGAGGGCGGCAAGTCTATGACAAATGACAGAGTAGGCTATGTTTGCCATCTGATAATTAACAGATTACTGTCTCTCCAGCCCCAGTCCCAGATCTGTGACTGCTGTTTCCGTTGTTAATTCTGATCTTTCGTGTGTCACATGGTGTAATATATTCTGTGTGATGGATCTTCACCTCTTCATGAGATATCTTACTTACCTCTAGCTTTTCTCCTTTCTTAACATTTCCTGCCTTATTGCTCTTCAAATGAAAACAGTTTGTCTTTTTTTACACCATCTTCTGATTGTAATCTTTTTCCCCCCTCAGGATCCTTTCAAGTAGGGTGGTTTTGTAGCATTGTGTTTGAAATGGCAGGGGACTAATAGAACTCGAAATAGGGCAGCAGACAGACCTTGAACTTTGCTGTCTTCTCTGTGTGTGCAAGGTTTATACTGAGTTCTTTATAGTCTTCTATTGTCACTTCTTGCTTTTCCTTCATTTAAATTCTCACAATGAGTTCCTATGTATGTTTCTGATTCATATTAATAGCAGGTGTTAGTAATTTAAGTTTAGTCTCCATGTATGCTGATCACTTCCTTTCTTTATCACTCAGTATGAAGTATTTACTGCCACCTGTGCTCCCCCTTCTATGAGCAGGAAACACAAATCTGATTCTCATGGTCTCTTTCCTCGGCGTCTCACAGTGTGCCTATCAAATGGTATCTACATAATCCACAATGTTGAATGAATGCAGAGGTGCTCTAATGGTTCTGTTTCCTTGCAGTCTGGACTGAAGATCAGAGAGTTTGGAAATTCTTACCCTTCATTCTTCTGCTTGAGTTTAAAAGTATAGTTATTGATAAAAGAGGCCGCAGTGTCTGGACTGTGTGGACTAGGTAATTTTAGAGGTGTATGTGGCCATAGGTAGTTAGATGTATGTAAAGAGAAGAGTCTAGAAGGCTTTTCGATCCAGTTGTGGAATGCGTATGTACTGTGCTTGGAAGGCTGCAGAAAAAAAAAATGGTACAGTTGTTCCCATTCTCATGGGAAATGGATGCAATTAAGTTTTTTTTTAATTTATTTATTATGTTTACAATATTTCATCTGTGTGTATGCCTGCAGGCCAGAAGAGGGCACCAGACCCCATTACAGATGGTTGTGAGCCACCATGTGGTTGCTGGGAATTGAACTCAGGACCTTTGGAAGAGCAGGCAATGCTCTTAACCTCTGAGCCATCTCTCCAGCCCCAGCAATTAAGTTTTGAATTAACAAGCAGGGGATGTCTTTTGGTATCAGAATTTGACAGCCAACAACAACTTCTCTTGAGGGGAAATTCTAAAATTAAAACAAAAGTTATCTTACTTGAAAAGTTGTGAAAATTCTCTCACCTAGCTATGTTCTCCATGGGCTCATGACTTTGTTTTGTTATGATTCATTGCTGATAGTCTCTATTTTCCTTTCATTCTAAACTCAAGACAGATCCTTTATTTCTTTTTGACATGGTTCAAAATTAAGTGGCAGAAAGCAATCTGAATGAAGAGTACTTCCAATCTGCATAGTTAAATTCCGGGCTTAACCATTGCCTTACCCTTATTGAATTCATGGCTTTCAAAAACATTATTTTCCTTATTTCTCTTTTCTTCAAGGCATTCGACTTAAATTACAAGACAAAGATTATAATGAAGGAAAAAAGAAACCTATATTCTAGTGTCGTTGGTACAGGAAGGTACTCTTCATGCTACTAAAAGAGAAATGTAAACACCAATGCAGCCGCAAACCCTTGGATTGGCAGTGGTATCCCGCCTGCAAGATTCACGAGAGCAATGGCGGCACAGACTTATGGGAGTAACCAACCAATGTCTGATTTGACTGTAGGCCCACTCTTTGAGATAGATCCCATACTGGACACTGTTTCAACTTTTTAATTCTGCGTGTATTGAATCACATAATATTCACTTCAGCAAGCAATGGGACAGAGGGAAATTAAGGAGAGAATAGGATTCTACACGCTGCAAAGTTCTTGATTGTTTGCTTAGCAGCCCTTAGTAACTGTTCTAGGATACATCTCCCCATACCTAGTGAGTGTAGTTCAGTCTTAGTTTAAACCAAGGGCAGTTGGAACAGTTTGCTGTAGCCATGGAGATGTGACTAGAAGCAATAGGAACTTTTCGGTTTATGCTTTTATTTGGAAAGAACTTTTTTTTTTTTATTTTTCCATTTTCTCTCTGTGCTTCTTCCCGGAACTCATTGCAAAGCTCATATAAAGATGGAGTCAGCTTACATTTGAGATGAAGGTCAAAATCTAATATCCAGTTCCCTTTGTAAATATGTTTCAAGATATATTACTTATAAGTGAATAGTGATGACAGCAGGGGCTAATTCATATGAATGCTTTCATGCAGAAAGAAATACCATGTGAATTTATTTTGTAATCAGATCATCACCTGCTGGTTAGGAGGGAGAACTACAATGTGTTTAAAAGATAAAACAACTCAGGGGAGCCTTAATAAAACCCAGACATTTGAACAGTCAATGTTTGTGATGTTGCAGGAAAATGTTCCTTCATATATTATCCCCTTCTTTGTGTCACTGGTGTGGGGGAGAGAAGGTGAGTTTGAGGGGGAAAAGAGTAAGCACCTGAGCTTTTTTTGGCAAGCATAGCCTGCACCTGATAGGGTGATACACTCTGCTTCCTTTGGTCTGAGGGTGACGAAGGGTGTTGCTCCACAGCTTTGCTTTGAGCCTGTCTGTCATAGCTCCCTCTAAGTGTGGCCCTGAACTCTCCCCCGAGTCTCAGTTGCACTGTGTAGCTCTGATGTCGCTGTCCCTTCTACTACCATGGTGGTCCATATACCACCTTAGCATCTGTCAACTCAGATAGCATAGCCTTTGAGAATGAGAACGACCTTGGGTGGGAACACTGAACCCCCAGTGGCTCCGGCGCTAACCCACGTCCTTTACCTTTTTAGGGGCCCAGTTCTGGAATGAGGCCAGGGAATAATGCAGGCAAGAAGGCTCATGAAATTCTGAGAATAAAAGTAAATTTCTACAACTGGAGTGTGAGATTTATGTGCATGGCTGATGAGATGGGAAGGTGGGTAGATTCAAATGAGCCTAAAGAGGATGATTTTATTCAGTTTTAAACATGGGAGAAATGTGACTGAATTTTTCTAAATAAATTACATAATTTTGATTTAGTTTTATGTACAATACAAAAAGTGGGAAACCGCAGACATGTTTGATGATATAACTCAGATATAAATACCATTATGCTCTATTCCCTTGTAAGTTTCTCTTATATATTTATATTCCATTATATATTTATACATATATGATACATATATGTATAAATAGTTTTAATTTTTTGTTTATGTCTTTTTCTCAATGAGTTCTTATAATTTTTCTGTTTAAACCAGTGCCTGGGACACAGCATATTGAATAAGTGTATCACTTGGAGTCCTGGACTATTTCTGGGAAGTAGATGATAATCTACACTGCCAAAGATTCTTCTTTTAAAAAACAATAGGATTTATTTTGTGTGACTAAGTGTCTGCCTGCGTGTGGTGTGTGTGTACCACATACTGTGCCTGGTACCACAGGCCGGAAGAGAACATCTGAACTGGAATTACAGACAGATGTGCGCCAACCTTTGGGTCCTGGGAACTGAACCAAGTACTCTGAAAATGATACAAGTGCTTTTAACCATTGATCCATCACTCTACCCCCAACCCCCACCTCAGAATTTATTAGTTGTTGCACTTTGTTAATGTTGGAAATTTTTTTATTATCAACTAATATTTCATGACTTACTAAAAAGTTATTTTTAAATCTTTATTCTTTATGAACATGTCCTTATTATGTAGTTGTGTTACTCTTTTAACATACTTATGTTCTAACCAATTTTTTAAAAAAAATAAGTCTTCCAGGAAGTCAAGTTTTTATATCTGAGAAACTTAACCAAAGAAGACGTTTATGGTACCTCAGAGTCATGTGGTAGCCTTCTGGTCATTCAGAGACCAGGTCCTGGCATCTTACTGCTCCTTTATCTCCTGGGCGTTGCCTTAATCCACACTGTAGAACAAGTCCATAGGAATAGGTCTCCTCATATATAATGGTAAGAATTAGAAGCCCCATGACCACTTTTGCTTTGTATGGGTGTGACTTGGGCTTTGGTGGCAAATCTGATGACATGACTTTTTTTTAGCAGCAGGAGAGCAGGAGGGACACAGCTGTCCAATCACAGACATGTTCCCGACTTTATATTTTGCATTGCTAGGACCAAACTCAGGCCCTTGAGCTTGCAAAGGAAGCATTGTTCCGGGCTGCCCTTCAACACTGCCCAGCTACTGCTCGAATAGAAGGGAGAGGAAACCTCTTCCAGTGGGCAGGGAGACTCAGGCAGCCACCATGATCTTCATTTTTCTCCCACAAGCATTTGCCCCCTCCCACAATCCACGTATCTACTCTGTTTTCTTATATTTCATGGGATGTTTCTTCTCTCCCTCTGGACCAGTTCATTATAATCTATTGAGTTGCTGTTGTGTGATAAATACGGCAGCGTGCAGTGGGATCTCACGGTGGTGAAAAACATGGGTTCTCTTTATTTTGGTAGTGTAGTGTATTAGGCAAAGATGACATTACATCACCGGAGTGACCCTGGATGTGGGACATTCTAGGATACTATTTCATAAGATGTCCATGGGACCTTTGTTCTTTCCTGCTGTGCTCTTCCTGGTACTAACAGTACCCCAGCAATAATGGGTCAGAATGTTGGTCAGCAGAGGGAATTAAGTCAGTGACATCAGACTGCACTAGTAATTACTGTTTTCTGCAGCCTGCACCTTCTGATTAAAAGAGAAAAATGAGAGTTAAAGAGTCATTCTCTGTTAACTATTTACTCTTAATTGCACACATCTCTACAACTATCGGGTTGGTATTGTTTTATCCAGGATCCTGCTCTGTATCCCAGGCTGTCCTTGAACTCCTTACTCTCTTGCCTGGACTGCTGGAATTACTAATGCAGGTCTCCGGGCTCACTTCATTAATGTTCTATAGAACTAGATCAGAAGCACTCCCAAAGTGCCTCTGCAGTGTCCCTATGTGTAATGATGCTCCCGGGAAAGCAGATGTGTAACTGAATCGTGAAAGGGACTCACCTTGCTTTTGTTGGAAACCATTTTTACTTGCCAGGCTGCAAAATTATAGTCCTTCTGACTTGGGGCTCCGACCTTAGTCTTTAAGTCCAGGGAAAACACTGAACAGTACAGCAAGGAGTAACATTTAAGCTTTCAAGACAGAAATCTAACTTGTCTCCAGCATGGGAATTGTAGCCACCCCCCCCAACACCTTTTCTGATGAAATTATGTATAATAAAATAGGATTAAAAATTTTCATAATGAAATACATCAGCATCCAGTTCTGTGTAAATCAGTGAGCTAGTTTCCAGAACAGACATGCATAAAAACACCCACTTCAAAGACTACAAGCTAAACTGATGGATTTTACTGACCAAAAAATATGAAGAGTTCATAGAAACGGATTAGGATTCTGTGTTCTAACCAGCTTTAAGATGTTATCAGGGTAAATATGATATACATGTATTGTACTTGTACAAGAAATTACCAGTGGATAAGTACAGAGAAGCCTCTCATCATAAAATTTTGATACCGAATCAAAGACCACCAGTTATCAAGAAATGATGTACAAATGCCCCCCCTCTAACTACATAACTTTTGAAACTGAGTTTTCCATGTGCATTTCTTCAACCAAAGAAATATATTAAATGCACAAATAATTACGAAAATCCAGATATCTTTTGTTAAGAAATTTGCCAATGGGTAAATTTCTATATCTACTTTATTTATTTATTTATTTATTTATTTATTTATTTATTTATTTATTGTTTTTTTGAGACAGGGTTTCTCTGTGGCTTTGGAGCCTGTCCTGGAACTAGCTCTGTAGACCAGGCTGGTCTCGAACTCACAGAGATCTGCCTGCCTCTGCCTCCCGAGTGCTGGGATTAAAGGCGTGCACCACCATCGCCGGCTATATTCATTTTCAATAGCAAGTGTGGATACCAAGTTCGACTTATCCTTGGTGACACACTAGAGTGATAGGTTTCCTGATTTATCTGATCAGTCGTGATGGTGATGAATTAACTCCAGTTTACAAGCATATGCAGAGCCAGATATGGAGGCACATGTGTGTTTCCAGCCTATGCTAAGCCAAGGCAGGAACATCAAGAGTTCAAGGCTAGCCATAACTTTATAGCTAGGGAGCATGAGACTGGTCTAGGCTGTAGGTGACCTGTCTTCGCATCCACCCCCACCTCCCGAAGCATAAACAGATCAGATAAGTGAATCTTTTCATTCTCACAACTTCTCGGGACTCTTTTGGCTGTTTTTTTTTTTTTTTTTTTTGCTGGTTTCTGCCATCATTTGATCATACAAAGTGATTTTAGTGTGTTCAGTTTTGTATCACCCTTTTAGTACCTTGGTATTTGGAGCTAATCTTAATGTCAAGGCAAGGGGAGGAACCTGATTTGCACCTGTATCCTGGGGTGGGGGGGGAGATATTCCTGTATGCAGAGAGATTTCTTTTTGGTTGCATGTAGTCATTTGTTTGACTACTTTGTCTAAGACCTGCAAACCCAAGGAGCCTCAGTCCTAGTAGTATACACTGGTGGGCCAGCTCAAAATACATAATTCCATCTTTGGAGGTTGCTGGTTAGGTAATTAACAACTAGACCAACTACAGTGCATAGTATTTGATGCTTGCTAAGAAAACATAAGGGCTGGAGAGATGACTCAGTGGTTAATAGCACTGCCCGTTCTTTCCGAGGTCCTGAGTTCAATTCCCAGCAGCCACAGGGTGGCTCACAACCATCTGTAATGAGATCTGGTGCCCCCATTAGGAAGAGACCTAGTCAGTCGTCCTCATCAACGTAGACCACGAAACCCCATATGGACGAGTTCAACAGAACCGCCATATATGGACTGCCCATGCATGCCTCAGCATCGCCAGTGCATGTTTCAAATTTGAATTCAAGAAAATATAACCGCAAACTGTGATAGAGACCTGGTATTGTTTGTCTCTCATGGAGTCATGAAAGTGACTCACAGTGGGATAGAATAAGCTGTTATTATTGCTGTCCAAACAGAACCGCTGGATTAAAACTCCCTGCAGACACTTGCAGGAGGATGCCTGTAGCATCTAGTCCTCCATTCTTCTTCACCATAGTTGTCTGGCTCGCCTGTGGTGTGTTTCCCAGCAATGCCCGGAATGGGCAGAGTGCAGCACAGTTCTCCTTAATGCTCTCCTCTCTCTCTGTGGTTCCCTAGCCAGCACATCGATTTTTTTCTCTTTCTGTCCGTACACTCTTCTTTCACAGTTCTAGAGGCTGGAGCTCCAAGGTTGAGGTGTTGGTAGGATCACTTTCTCCCTCTTTTTGACATGCAATATACATGTGTATTTGAAATAGATGTGAAGGTGTATGCTTACAGTGTATAATGCTATGTTTAGTACATATGCATATGTGTGCTTAAATCAATCTAGTTGTCATATCCATCACGATATACCTACCGTTATTTTTTTTGTGCTGAAGATATTTAAAATCTGCTGCCAACAGATTTCAGGTATACACATAAGCCCATGAAGCGCGAGCACGTGCACACACACACACACACACGGGCATGCACATCATCATCATGTGTTCTCGAACCACTTCCGTTAGATTCATAGGCTATCTGAACTGTGGGACTAGTGCCGTAGTGAACAAGCAGATAACTCAGGGCCAGGCTGATTTTGCTTCCTGTATACTTGTTCTTCATGGTGAAAATTTTATATTAATTGAAGAAAATGGATTCCTTTTGAGGTCTTAAGTTTTTGGGGTTACAGTCATCAAATTGTTCTTTATCCTAGATTATCAGGCGTATTGTAAATATAAGTTAAATACATTTGGAGCTCTTAGAGCAAAGTAGAAAAGATTATAGATGATTTCAACTGTTGAGGAATTACAATTTATAACAAAATCACCCAGCCCAGAAACCTTCCCTACGTAGTAGAGTATGTTTATTATTGAATAACCATTAAAGTGATAGCCAATGTGTATTATAGAGTCTGCAGAGATTGAATAGTCGAGCTGAGGATGCGTGTTTGAGTTGAGCAGTAACCGAGTCTTCAGGCAGGAGAACTAGACCTTCCTCCACTAGCACACAATCCCTCCTAACTGTAAGGGCAACAACCCTCTGTGTTAGCTCAGCAGCCTCTGTCTAGAGGGCGAAACAACATCTGTCCATGGGACAGGAAGAAGTTAGGCATCTGCCTTCCTACTGAAACTGTGGGATTGGGAGCACGATCTCCTCAAGTGTTCATGTTTCATACGAGAGAGGGAGGGAGGGAGGGAGGGAGAGAGAGAGAGAGAGAGAGAGAGAGAGAGAGAGAGAGAAATAAAGAGTGAAGGAGAGAGAGGGAGAGAGAGAGAGAGAAGAGGGGAGAGAGAGAGAGGGAAGGAGGGAGAGAGAGAGACAGACAGAGGATATCTGTGTTTCAAAGAGAGAAAAGTTCTAATTGTAACTTTTCTAAAATAAATTCTCTACAGAAAGGAGGCAGGAGAATCCTTTCTCCTTGCCTTTAAGAGGAGAAGCTGCAGCCCCTGATGCTTTACTTATTGCTGCCATTGCCTTCCCCTTTGTTTACTTTCGCCTTAAAGGCAAAGGTTTCTATATTCATCACTTCCTCACCTCAGCACCCTGAAACAGACCATCCCTAGGTGCTGCATGCCCGAGCCGTATTCCACTTTAACATGAGCATTATTTTACTTCTTCATGGTAAATCAAGAAGTTAAATTTGATATAAGCAGGAACTCCATAATCGTGCTGGCATGCACTATGATGACCAGACAAGATTCCCATGGTAACATCTGATGGTGGCCTACAGCCTGCAACACAGAAATAAGTATTAGAAATACAGCCCTAAACAAAGAGTTGGGCAAAAATGACTGTCCATTAAGGTGCTGAAGTGGGGGTATCACTCAACATGAATCCCTTGGTTGCATTGCTGGAACAGCATCTGGCTTCCATCCCACAAACATAAAGTTAGGCCTGGTGGTGTGTGCCAGTGAACTCAGACCTCCACAGGCAAAGGCAAGAGGGATCAGAACTTTGATTTACAAGTGAGTTGGAGGCCCAGCCTGGCCTATATCTCTGTCTTAAACCTTAAAAGTAAATAAAACCAAACAACTTGTTTTCTAAAGTCGGGGTGCTTGTGTTCAAGGAATTTGGGTCACGTAGTTATTGACTACGGACTTCCTACCCTTATTTTAGGTTTTCCCATTCACTGCCCTCCCTCACCCTAGCTGTCCTCAGTGTATTCTCAGTGGCCCCACTGATGGGCTGCCATGTTGGTGGGACCTCCTACTGCAAGGCCTTCCCTCTGTGTCCTGGGGCTCCTACACTGTCACTGTTGCTCTTCTAGCATCTGTTTCTGCAGTCATTTTCCGCTAAGCTCCACCTCACACACAGACTGCGCCCAGCATGGGCTCTCAGAGATGCAATGTTCTGACAGTCATTTCCTCCTAAAAGGACACCCGGGGGAAGGAGAGGGTTCCCCTCAATGCCTCCACTTTTAGCTCTGTGGACCCATCATGACCGTTTGTACAAATCCTCAGTCCCCTAGGAGTCACTGCCCCTTCTCTGTCTCCTCTCAAGTCTCACATCACTGTGACCAGGGAGTCACCTTGAGCTTCTGAGCCTATGACCCCAATGCCTTCACACCTGAGACTTTTCTGTCCGATGTGTTGAACATGAGCCTTTCATGTTCTCATTGAAGCTGCACTTGGTGGGGTCTGCGCAACTGTTTTTTCTTGTCTCACTCTGGATATAAGTGGGAAGTAATAGCCTCCTGGCGGAGTACTTCTGGGGACAGCAGGCTTTTCCTTCTGTCACTTTACAGGTTTTGATGTTTGATTTTTAACATTGCTTCCTGTTGCCCTCTTAAACACGACTGTTCTGACTGAGGTTTGCAGAGAACAACCTTTAAACTGTTTCTTTCGTGATGTTAGGAGGCACGATATCACGATTTGGAATGCTGAAATTGCAACAGGAAGGATTTATAATTTTCATGCTAATATTTTCTTAGCATGGAAGCAAGAATTGAAAACTAACTACATACATTGCTAAGTGTTAAAACATTTTTCAGGGTTTATGCCTCTAAATAACTATTGTCCAGAGATTTGTTACCAGTGGAAAGAGATGCCCGGTTAATAAGATGGCCGCTTCTACTCTTCAACCCTATGCAGGCGTCAACAGGAGCAATAGGTTGAGTGCTTCTCACAGAATAAGCCAAATACCCCATGACACCAGTTCTTTTCAGAAAGTGAAAAAAAAATGGTTTATAATTTCAAGATAATCTTAGCATTAAAATAATTCCCTCCACTGTAAGGTTTGAAAGTTATAGCCAGGTGGTGGTGGCACATATTTGGTAGGTAGAGGCAGGTGGATCTCCGAGTTGAGCCCAGCCTGGTCTACAGAGTGAGTTCCAGGACAGCCAAGGCTACACAGAGAACCCTGTCTCGAAAGACAAAACAAAACAAAGTAAGCAAAAGTAAATCCTAATCTGTGTATACATAGTCAGCTGAGAACAGTCTCATTCAGTCCCCTGACTTTCTCCTCAGCAAGGGTGTCAGACCTCACTGACTTCTCTAGTTCGGAATGGTCTCACTAATGGCACAGACGAGGGGCCTGTGGGCTTGCCCTGTGTCCTGATGGACCCTGTGTTTTGACATGTTCTACCACGGCATGGCACAGTGCTCTCAGCGCCTGCACTATTCTAAATGCAGAATTAAAGACTGCCCTCCTGGGCACTGCCTACCCTGTACCACTTAGGGGACCCAGACCTGGTTTAGAGAAATGTGTGAGCCACAATGCCTGCAATTGTGCCTTTCAAAGAGCCAAGCCACTGTCACTGATAGCAAATGATGGGTTGTTTATCTTGGAATTGTTTTTTATGGGCAGATGCCATGAAAGATTCAAAGACTGTCTGTAGAGAAAGAATAGCCCTATTGTTTATTCAATGCCTGCTTTTCTATTTGACGTGAGGGTTCCTTGAATATCAAACACTTAGTAAACTTAGTCAGTTTCTTCTTGAGCTGTTTCAAACAGGTCATTTAACTACAGCTTGTTTTCAGATGCCCCCTGTGTGAGTGTGTGTGTAAGTGTGTGTGTGTGTGTGTTCTATGTCTGTCAGTCACTACAGGAGGAAAAGACAAAGGCAATGCTGAAGTTTAGCATCTATGAGCTCTAAAATCTTCAACATAACAGCTTTCTTGCCTTCCGGTTGGCTGACTGTGTGGTGACAGGTGCTGAGAATCCCAGTAGAATCAGATGCAGGAAGGCAGCGAGTATCACCTGTGGAATCTGGCGGGGCTGGCAGAGGAGATAAGTGTGGTAGATAGAAGATCACAGATGGCCAGAGAAAGCAGAACAGGGTTGGTGGGTGTAGGGCAGGGGGGGATAGTGTTTGAAGAATTGTAATGGGATTAGCCCTGGGCATTCTCCTGTCTATGTTCTTCAGTAATGCTGAGCAGAAAACACCATGGGGACAACCCTAGGAAAACAGGAGAATGAGGTTCATAAAAGCATATGACCCAGGCTCTTTCTCAAACAGGAACTAAGTTCTTCTGTACACATGGTTATGCCAAAGAGGGCACACGTGTGTGCAGTTGTCTGCTATCCCTGTGCCCTGTGCTCAGATGTTCTCAACACATAGAAAGTGTAATTGGTCTAGTGTGAGATAGTAAGAGCAGCTCCTGCTGAGTGGGATGAGAATGAAGGGGAACCCCGTTTTCTTGCTAATATTTATGCTGTAGTACCGCATAAAGCTAGGGTTTGGCTCCTAAGGAAACCTTTTGCAAGTAGCAAGTGGGCAGGGGGACAGGTTAGAGAATGGCTCTTGGGGTTGTGACCTCCGTGAAAGGAAGATGGAAAAAGCACTGTCTGGCATAACCTACTGCCTAGCATGAGCAAGTCACATTGGCCTTGTGCTAGTCTTTAGCAATGGCGATTAGCAGGCTGTGCAGAGCCCCCCTTACTATTGACATTTACTCTTTAAATTTTCCTCATGTAGCTTCTTTAATTTTTTCTGGATTTTTAAATTCTGTTTTATGTGTGTGAGTGTTTTGCCTGCATATATGTATATGCACTATGTGTGTGCCTGATACCCACAGAGGTCTGTAACTGTAGTTATGGATGGCTGTAAAGTCACCATGTGGGTGCTAAGATCCAGGGACTTTAGCAAGAGCAACAAGTTCTCTTAAGTGCTGAGCCATCTCTACAGTTCCTGGAGATGGTGGCTATCATGGATACGGATGCCCCTTCCTCCATCCCCTTCCTGATCCTCCATCCCTTCCCTCATCTTCCTCATCTTCTAACTCTCCTCCTCCCTCCCCTTCCTCATCCTCTATTCCCCTTATCTTTTATCCCCTTTCCGCTCTTCTTCCTTATTCTAGATTTATTTATTTTGTATACATTAATGTTCTGCCTGTATGTATGTGTACCATGTATATGCTTGTCACCTGTGTGTATCAGAAAAGGGCATCAAATCTACTGGCACTGGAGTTAGGGTTGTTGTGATCTACCATGTGTGTACTGCAAATCAAACCTGGAAGTGCTCCTAATTGCCAATCCATTTCCATGGCTCTCTGGATTTTTTTTACTATCTATTTTTATTTTGTGTGTATGAGTCTTTTGCCTACATGTGTGAATATGTACCACATACATGCCTTGTGCCTGCAGAGACAAGAAGAGAATGTTGAATACCCTGGAAGTGGAATAACAAGTGGTTGTGAGCGCTCTAATGTGGGTACTGGGAACAAAACCTGGGTCTCTGTAAGATCAGCAAGTATTTCTAACTACTGAGCCATCACTCCAGTCCCTCAAGTGGCTTCTTATACCAGTGTCCTTCTACTTCAAAGTAGCCAAAATTTACTGATAAGATATTTGTCCAACAGTTGAAATACCTACCAATGTGAAAAACCATGAACAAAACAATTTATAATACTTCCATTTTCAACTAGAGCTGATTTATTTTTATTTTCGTACTTTTGGTTTTGTGATATAGAGGCTCACTAGCTATCTTGAAACTCACTAGGTATCCAAGGGTCACTTTAAATGGTGTCATTCTTCTGACTCAGCCTCAGAAATGTTGGGTTATAGCTGTGAGCTACCATGCCCAGCCAAAGACTGATGTGAGATTCCATTCTGTATACCATTAGTTAATAAAGAACCTGCTTTGGGGCTATCAAAGGACAGAATAGAGTAAGGTAGGAATTCCAAGCCAAGATAGGGAAGAAAGTGGGTGGAGTCAGTGAGAAGCCATGTAGCTACTGAAGGAGACAAATGCCTAGGAACTTTACTCCATATGCCATAGCCACATAGTGATGCACAGATTAATAGAAGTGGGTTAATTTAAGATGTAAGAGCTAGCTAGCATGACACCTAATTATCGCTTAAGCAGTGTTTTAATTAATACTGTCTTTGTGATTATTTCGGGTCTGGGCAGCTGGGAATGAATGATCAGTCTCTGCCTACAAAAGACTGAATACTTCTAATGTTTTGGAGAATATATAATACCAGAAATATTTTTTTTTCAGCTGAGTGTATTGTCATTGAAAGGCTTATTATAAAGTAATAGAAAATAGACTTAAATTTGAGTATCCTTATGCTGGGAGGCAAAGTTAATTTTAAATTGTATTGTTTTATAATGTATTAAGATGTGCAACATACTGTTAAGAGATCTCTCTGTAGTAAAGTGGTTACTGTCATAAAACGTTAACACTAACCATTTCATACAATTACCCATTTTTCCTCCAGTGGTAAGAATGGATGAATATATTTACTTAGCAAAATCCTGAATACATGGCTGAGTATTGTTTAATGGTAGAGCATTTACTTGCCTTGAATATGTGAGGCCCAGGGATTGATCTCTAGTACCACAAGAACGAATGGGAAGAGGTCAGGAAAGAGGGAAGTTGGTTCTGAGATCACTTCCTACTGACTGTGAGATGCACCTTATACCTTTGGTCTTTGTACTTCTTCATCCTCCATAGTTTGTATTTTGCTGTAATATAATACAACATTCAATATAAGTGACACAGAGGGTGTTGCACACACGTGTGTGTGTGTGTACCAGGAGCTGGAGGTACTTAAGTGATGATACTGAATGGGAAAATCCTTATTTTATTTTCCAGGTGCTGGCGAATCTGGGAAAAGTACGATTGTGAAGCAAATGAAGTAAGTAGATGGAGGTGTTAGACATGTTTGTACATGTCTGAGTGACTTCTGTACTGGAAATAAGCCTGTTTTTTTTCTGCTCTCTTCAGAATCATCCACGAAGCTGGTTACTCAGAAGAAGAGTGTAAACAGTACAAGGCGGTGGTCTACAGTAACACCATCCAGTCCATCATTGCCATCATCAGGGCCATGGGGAGGTTGAAGATAGACTTCGGAGACTCTGCTCGGGCAGTAAGTCAGTGGCTTTGTCGGAGTTTGTCTGAGGACTATCTTGTTGGTAAAGCATGAGACTCTGAATCTCGTGGTGATGGATTTGGGCACCATGTTGGACGCCATTATGTCTGGGACCAGCCTGGACATAAACCATTTCTTATACCAGAGTGGAGATGTGGGAATGAAAACACAACTCACTCAACTATTTTGGGAGAAAGTTTCAGTGATCCTTCAAGAAATCCTAAATTCATATCCTGAAAATCGCCTGCATTTATTATCCAAACAGCTTTTATTTCAAAACGTAAATTGAGGGGGAAATTCATTAGCATTCTGTTTCCTAGATAGCGAGGGGAAAGACTTAGGTCATGTCTATAGCTATGCTTGTTTTGTCACAGCCATGCACATGCCCATTTTGTCACACAGAAAAGCACCTCTTCCCCCGGCAGCCTCCTAAATTACAATAGAAGGAGCAGAACAACATTAGCATATCCTGACCACTTGCTTTTGATGTTATCAGGTTGTTTCAGTATCAAAAGGCTAGGCGACCACCTTCTGTGTGGCAGGTGCAAACTGTGCCTTGTAGCTCTCTCAGCGTTCTCTGACCACCAGACAATGTAGGAATATGGGCCTATGTAATATAATTCAGCCCCTACAGGGATAGTTCTGTAGCTGCATAACTGAGGCCAGACAGCTATTGAGGAGGCTTTACACAAGAAGTCAAAAGGACAGGCGTGAGTCAGGAGCCTTGGAAGTCAGTACAAGAAGAGCACAGATGTGTACTCTTCAGCCTTGCTGCTGTTTCTCCTGGCTTATCCAGACTGTACAGGAATCACTGAAGTATTTTCTACATAGTAGGTACATTAGAGTCTTAGGAACTTTTGTCAATCCTACAAAACACCTGAGCAAACCCACGTAAAGTGGGGAGAACTTGATTTTGGCTCACATCGTCAAAGGTTTCAGTCCATGGTTGGCTGGTTCCATGGCTGTGGTCTTAAGGCCAGGCTGAAAAACAGCATGGTGGGGAGTGTGTGATGGAACAGTGGGTCACGTCATGGTAGACGGGAAGTAGACAGAGACAGGAAGGGGCCAGGGACACGATGTGACCTGAATCCGCCAGCCAGGCCCCAGTTCTAATTGCCCGTTGATCTCTGAAATTGCCAGTGGTTTAATTTAGTGATAATGTTATAACCCACCCCACCGCCGATCCAGACATCTCTCAATCGCCCGTGAGCCAGGGGCCACACATTTAGCACATGGACATTAGCAACCCTGTTATATCCAGACCATGACATGTTAGATGCTTCTGTGTCCAGTACTCATCTGCCATCACCACAATGAAAATCTCAGAGATAACTAGCTTAAAAAGACGGAACATTTATTTTGACCCACAAGTTTAGATAGTTTAGTCTAGCATGGGAGAGGCTGAGGCAGGAGGATTGCTGCAATGACCCCCAAACTGGACCACTTGGGTTAGCCTGGGCTACACAGCAAGAAAACAAGACATTTGAGCACTGAAATGATTTAGCGATTTGTTCTTGGGCCTAGACTAAAACAATGATAACTGAACTTTGAATAATGGGATCGCTCTGAGATTGCTTATCTTTGGAACAGAAAAATACTGGCTACTTAAAGATATGAATCAGAGTTTCAGAGCTCAGCGGGACTTGAGCAGACAAGCCAGTGCCTGGTAGAGAAACTGGGAGGCAGGAGGTTACATGGCAGGACTGCCACAGGCTCTGAGGGCAGCAGGCTCAGTGTTGGTCCAGGTGCTGGGCTGGACTCCCTCCTTTGAACCCCAACATGCTTTCGGTTTGGTGGAAAAGAGCCTGGGCCATTCCACAGGGCACATTTTTCTCCTTCTTTCTCTCCATTTGAGACTTCATCTGTCTGTTTCAGGGTTGTTGCTTGTCTTTTTGTCCATGTACCACTGAATGGAAAGTCTGCCATTTTTGTCCCATGGGTGAACCTCAACAATATTATGAAAGATGAAAAAGTACTGTCTGGTTTTACATATATGCTAATCAAAACTAAATATAGAAGTCAAGTATCAAAGAGAAAAGCAAGCCAGTTTTAGTAGGGGTTTAGGGTAGAGTGGAAGGAAATGAAGGTGTGTGGTTGGAAGTCTGCAAAGTAGCAGACATATAAGGCAAAGAAATCTAGAGAGGAAAGGTCCAATTTGGGGGCTTTGGTCATGATCATTTTAAATGTATTTTTTATTTACTCAATACATTCAGGACATTTGTTAGTGGAATAGATGATAAATGCATATATTACAGAGTAAATGATTAGTAGATGAGATAAGATGTTCTAGATAGTATCAACTCTTATTTTGGGGAAGAAAATTTAGAAGAATATTATGAATTATTAAAAATTATTTTGAGATGTTCTTGGAAATATCAGCAACAGTACCTTTTTAATCTCCGTTTAAAAGAATGGCACAGATGGAATCCACGTTGAGATTAAGGAGAAAAAGTAAACAGAAATCATACTTTATACCAATTCCAATTATGGCAATTGAAAACTTAGCAAATTCATTTATGTAAGTGAGATCTAGTGTCTCAGGCTTCTTATCCTAGCACTTGGGAGAACTGAGGAAGGAGAATTGTCATAACTTTGAGCTCAGAAACCTACACGGTAAGTTCCAGACTAATCTGGGTTGCAAAGAGAAACCTCATCTTTGAAAACCAAACCAAACTCAGCAACAACCCACACTCACCACACTGTGAAGCAGATCTTCCTGTGGTTGCAAGAAAAGATGCTTCAAACCTCTGCTGGGAGAGCATGCAGGGGCACTGCAAGCAACTTCATGAGAAGGCATTTGATTTTCATGCTTTTCTCTGCAGGAATTCTTTTTTTTTTTTCAAACTCTTTTTTTTTATTTTAATACGCTTTTTTGCTTAGCCTTAGCTCTGGTTTATGGCTGTCTCCCGCAGCTGTGGGACCTGTGTGTGCATCCGCTTTGCTCAGCTCCGTGCTGCACCCAGCAGCTGTTCCTTTCTGCTCTCCGTCCATTATCTCTGATGCTCACAGCCTTCCTCGGTTACCGCTTCACACACAGGGTGTGTTCTCCCAGGGTCTATTGCCATTCCAGCTGTCCTGTATTTCAGGCTGCCTTGCGTCTGCATAGAATTTAAACCACTGCAAGGCCCTTGCAACTGCTCTCAGGGCTATAAAGATGAATTAAATAGAGCCACCCTTGAGGATGACACAACTGAGCTGAATATTATACCCTGAGTCGTAGTTTTATAGAGACAAATGAAGAAAAGATAGCCTACAACCAAGGAATAGTATATGCAAAGGCACTTTGAAAATTCTCTTTTCAGAAGTGAAAAGTGAAAGAAAAATAGATGTTTAGTTCTGCTAAGGCCTACAGATCTGCTTCACACCTGAAGGCAGAGTGGATAATCTTCGGGAGCAAGACCTTCATCTCTGTCTGTTTTCTGAGGGCCACACTGACTTAAGTTTTACCAGTGTTCTAATTTTGAACAGCTTATAAATGGGGAAGATTATCAGGGTCACCTTTTCATTTTTCTCTGGCATTGATCAAAGATGAGAGTGCTTTATAATATTTTATTTGTGTTTCCACCATGGATTCCTCTAACTGTTCTCATTTTTGTTAAATTGGTTGTTTTTTGCAGCAGGTTTCTTTTAATATTAGAGACATTCACCCTTCATCTGTTGTAAATATTTTCTTCTTACAAAAGATTTTTGTTTGCTTGCTTGGTTTTTTGTTTGTTTGTTGGCAATTAATTCTAACAATTCTGTCTTGCTCTTGATATAAAGACAATATTCCCAATTACTCTGATTACTGCTGTTCTTGTTTAGCCAGGGTCTCATGTATCCTAGAATGACATCAAATTCAATGTAGATCCAATGATGGTCTTAAACTTGAGAGTGTGTGTTTGTGCATGTGTGTGTGGTGTGTGTTCCCGTGTGTGTGTGTGTGCAACTATATGTGTTCCTGTGCATTTTGTGTCCAAAAAGAAGTCCACGTCCTCTTTTGTCTCCTCAGTTGTTCTCACTTTATTTTTTGGTACAGAAGCTCCCACTGAACCTGGAGGTTATTAATTCAGCCGGGTTGGATATCCAGGGAGTTCCAGGACTCCTCCTATCTCAGTCTTCCCCAAACTAGGATGAGAGATGCCAAGCCTGGCTTCTTGCCTGGGTGATGGAGACCCGAGTTAGGTACACATGCTTGTGTATAGGCACGTCCTGACTGACCCATCCTCTCGACCTGAAAATTACAAGTTCTATAATACCATGGTTTTTCTGTGCTACATGTTTGTATCCACCTACTTGTGGGTGTTTCCTATTAAATAAGATCTAAAAATGTCATATGATTTGACTCCTGCCTGACTGCCATTCATTGAGTAACCAGTCCATTCAGCAATGACTTGGGAATACCACTTTTAGCAGTCAGTTGGTTGTGAGTATAGACTCTTCTTTTCCCTCTGCTGTTGTAACTTTGGTTCTTTCCCAGACAACCCACCAATTACGTCACTCAATGCCTCTGATCTTGTTTTATTATATTGGAATGGGAAAAAATAAGAACATCTACCTCATAGGATTTTAAGAAGGATAAAACAATACTGATTGTTTATAACATGCCTTGGACATTGGGGATCTCAATGAATTGTTGATTTTGATATCTATAGTTGTACTGATATTGTTGACAGATTCACAGGGTGTTAGTTTGCTTTGCTTCACAGATGAATTGGCACCTAGTAGGTTTGATCACACTGTCCCATTCCTTTCTCAAACATTAAGACCAGTATGCATTTCTGTTTCAAATGGACTTGAGAATTAATTTTCTCTAATTCTGTTGAAATGAAACAAATGCTAAAAAAAGCCTGCTTGTTTTTGTTAGGAGTATATCTTTTTAATTAAATAATTAATTAGAATATAATTACATAATTTCCCTTTCCCTCTCTGCCCTCCCTCATTCCCTAATTCAGGCCTCCTCTTTTAACCATGTTGTTGCATATACATATAAATGGATAAACATATTTATTATATAAATAATATGTATTTATATATAACATGGGGTAAGAGGGCTAACCTTGTGGGAGATGATCTCAGCCTCTCTCAGCCATTGTTCATTGCTTATCACTCCTCATCTAGGAGTGGGGCCCTGTGAGATTTCCCCCATCTGCATTGAGATTATATCTTAATATGCAGTTTGCTTCTTGAGAAGTGAGGGGAAAAGGAATAGACTTTTCAGAAGTTATGACCAATGTATGGTAATTTCTACAATTAGCAGGTTTGTACACAGTATATACATTGGCTATTTTAGGCAAGGTCAGGCATGTTCAGGCTGATATGGTCACAGCTCACATTATATATTTTAATTGTGAAAAATAAAAGTATTTGTTGATGGAGGTTTCTTTCCCACCAACAGCACCCAAATAAATACATAGAGGCTTGATATTAATTGTAAGTGCTCTGCCAATAGCTCAGGCTTGTTCTAACTAATTATTATATTTCCAATTAGCCCATATTTATCTATGCTTTTTCCCATGGCTTGGAACCTTTCCTCAGTATGGCATGTCCATTCCATCTTGCTTTTCTTTGTGTATCCTCGCTACTCCAGATTCTGCCTTTCTTCTTCACAGCATCCTTGTAATCTGGGTCTCCCGCCCAATCTCTTCCTGCCCAGCTATTGGCCAGTCAGGTCTTTATTAACCCTTGAAAGTAATACATATTCACAGTGTTCAGAAGGATTATTCCACAGCAAATAATTCTCGAGATTGACATAGTACAGTTAAATTGATGGCTGCTGTCTCTTTAAATCTTTCTCAGTGTGAGGGTGGTCCATCTATGCATACTGAGGTATTGATAATTTAGATTATTATGTGGTAGGAAGCTTTGTGTAGAACTGTTAACATATAAGAGGCCCTTGTTACTCTAATTAGAGCAATGGTCTAGCCTACAGTAAAATACACAGAATGAGGCTAGCCGGAAAGCATGTTTATATGGGTTCATAGTGACTGGCAGAGAATGTTTGCTAAGTTAGCTTTAAAGATAGGGAGTTTTATTTATATATCATTGGACTTTATTTTTCTAGTAGTATTAGATCTGAAATAAATTGGAAATGAATCTAAACTATTATTATAGCTTTATTATTATATAGGATTTTATTATTATTTATATTATATTATTATGTGTGTATTCTAGGATGTTTATTATTATGAAGGATTATTACATAGCTAATAATTTCACTCGTGCCTTATGCTATGAGGAACCCTGAGCCTGCCCAAGGTCCACTAAGCATCTTCCTGACCAGCCTCAGTTTGCCCTTAGAAGATGGTCACTTTTCTCCTGAATACTTGTGTGGTTTATTTTCATCAGCTTGTTGGTTACTGTGTCTGTTTGCCTGATTTGCAAGATGGCTGTTGAGGAATATTTAGCAGTTCACCTTGACAGCAATCTGTGAATACATTTTCTTCTTACTCTAGGCAGCCAAAGTTAAGGAAATTGCCTGATTTGTGGTTAGTGAGTCCTAGCTCGGTGTAATGCGAATTCTTTCAGGTGTGTGGTTTTCCACACCCTTACTTGCTATATATTATTTTCGGTTGTGGCTTGTGCCCTGTTTACTTACCCACGGTTTGCTGAATCCATTTGCATTAGCCTTCTGTTCCCCAATGGTAATTAGTAACTAGTTTCCCATATTTTGTTTATTATCCTTCATCTCGTTGGGTAGTTTTCATTATTAAAACTCCCTACAGTATTATTTCTGCTATGTTTTATTTAGAACATCTTCAGTTGACCAAGGATTTACCAAATATTTATACCCACTTTAAAGGTTCTGCAAGGCAGTGAATTTCAGTATCTTTGTTTGTTCTTTGGTCTCTCTGAAACCTTCTGTTGGATGAACACAATATGCCATATCTATGTTTCCATATTAATAACTTATTAGCTACCAATATGAATAGTATAAGGTGTGTGTACTTTCCTGTTTATGGCTTGTTATCTATCAGTGTTTGTAGAGAAACACATCCTTTCACAATGATTTGTTCTATCATACAAGCTTATGTTGGTAATTGTATCTTCCTGGCTTGTATTAAATTCAGACTGTTCTACATACTGTAGGTTTTTAATAGCCAGTAATTTCTACTCTTTCTGAATCTCATTTCTTCAAAATGCCCCTGAGGCATTTTTTCCTCGCTGGGCCTGCTAGATGAGCACCGGAGGCATTCGCAGTAGTGTTCCACTTTATGTTAGAGCAGAGAGGTGAGGAGCTCGTGGTTTTATGTGTTTCCATCCTGAGGGTGACAGGAAAATTTGACGTGTAATGTGTTCTTCCAGCATAGGCTAATTCCTTGTCTCAGTTACTTTTAATTATCTATCATGTCTTTCTGGGTTTATGTTGACTTCTGAACATCCACATGAAAAACAAAAATGGCAGTACATTTTATTTTTATGAATTTGAATATATTAATTGTCATAAACATGCATAAAATTATTTTTGGTAATATCTGTAATTTCCTTTCTTAATACAATAAAGCTTATGATCCCTCATAAATTTACTGAAATTTAGCAAAAAATTTTGCAATCTTAAGTGGAATTAAAATTGACTTATTTTTTATTTTAGACTTACCTAAAAATTTACCCTTTTAAATACTGTGGCGAAAGAAAATGACTGGCGATTTTTTCTGTCGTTTTTACTTGTGATTGTAGAGAAAATATATTTAGTTTCATGCTCCTTAAAGCAACCCTTCATCATCTGAGGTTGCCACTGAGACACAGTGTGTCAAACACACCAAATCCTTTGTTTGCCCAATTAAGGTTCTTCAGAACTTTTTATTTATTATTATTCTTTGTGTATATGTGTATTGCTTGTATATATATTTATATGTGTATTGTTTATATATATTTATATGTGTATTGTTTATATATATTATTTGTGTATATATATGTGTGTGTATACATGTAGTATATATACATATCTATAGCAACATATTTATAGGAATGTAGTGGTTACACATAAGCTATCACTGGCAAATATTATGAATGATGTAAGCTCTGGGACAAGGGATGTCCATTCATATGTCAGACCTGATGGCCCAAAGTTATCCTTATAAGCTTCAGTTCAGACCTATCGCTGGTTTTCATCTAGTTTATCATATTGTTCACCTTGTATTTCAGACGGGTCTTTTGATGCTCCGTGTGCAAAGATTACTGGCATTTTGTCTTCTCTCTCATGATTACTCATCTAGCCGTTGCTTTAAAAGCCTCCCCTGGGGATTTCATATTTCAGATTGCTTTGACTACTAAAGAGTGTTTGAGCTTCTGAACGAATCCTGATGTGTTTGGTCCTGAAAATGCATTGTTTCTGCTCTGTATCCAATAGGAAATATACTCCTTTTGTGCCTTTTGTGACCCTTAGCATGTCAAAAGTCAACCATTTTTGTCCTTCAAAGTCTGCCCCATCCTGGATAGACTATGAGATAGTTTCAGATAAAATGCACAGCCCAGCCCAATGTCTAGCTACCCCTGGGAAAGCCTGTGCCATCTCCCTAGTACAGTACTGAAGTGGCTTCTTTATGAACTCCAAAGCTCAGTTATGAGCTAGGATTTACACTTTCAGATCACATTTCAATTGGCTTACTTCCATGTTCATGTCCATTCTGTCTTTAAAAAGAAAAATTAATTTTTTAATATTTATTTCTATGTGCGTGGGCATTATATACATAAACTGTGCCCCACATGCTGCTTGCCATGCTATCTAGTATGTGGAGCATGGTCTGGTCTGGAGATGGTAGGGAGGCTGGAAGTCAAACTGAGTCTAGCTCTGAGCTGTGCCCTCCAGCCTTTCTTTGCGTTCAACACCATTTCAGGCTCCTGTAAACTGCTTCAGGCTTATCTCACTCCAGTCCTGTCTTCTGTGGTCGCTGTGCCTTTTATCTTTTACCGCGTGTGTTCCTGTTGATGTCTCCAAATGATTTTGAGTTTTGTTTTATGTACATTTTGCAAATACCTTGTTCCAGAGTGGAGTATATAAACACTGTCGTTGTCCTACAGTTTTGTTTTCTTGTTTGAGATAAGAAAGGACTTATTTTTTTAGACAAATATTTTATATTTCTAGGCAATTATCTTAGACAATAAGGACTTACTGATTATTTATGTACTGATTTATGTGATTACCGGGCTGTGGTAATTGAGGCAAATCGCCTTGGGTTATGAAACACAGAAGGTTAGGTAGACATCTTTCTATAGTGCTTTCTGCTCAAATCCCATTAGCTTTTTCTGTGAGAGTGTTGTACTGTCATTTAGACTGACTTTGCACTCACTATGCAACCCAGGCTAGCCTAGTACTGGAGATGCTCCTGTGTCAGCATCCTGAGTACCAGGACTACAGCTGTCCACCATCACACCATGCCAGGCTTCCAGTTACTTTAGGGGAAGAAACTCCCTGACATTTTGTGAAGAAGAGAGTTTTTTTTTTAATGCTAGTTTTACTGTGTAGTTTGGGAGTTTGCAATTCGATGTTATGGAATCCACAGGATAATAACGGAGTTACTACAGGAAAGCGAATCAACATGTCCATCATCTCACATTTAGGGGAGTGGCTAACATGAGCTTAATTAGCATAATTCTAATAGAATGCAACTTATATGTTTAGTTTAGGCGCTGTGCAGTTGCTCCTCGTACTACCTAATCTCAAACTGCTTTTTGCTGCTTCTCCTTTGAAGAACACTTCCTGTCGCTTCACCCACTTCCTTCCCTGTGGGAGGGGGGGCACATTTTAATTTTCTACCTCTGCACATTTAGCCAACATTTTCTTCTGACTTGGAGGATTCTGCCTTAAGTCGAATAAGGCAGACATGGAAAGAAAGGGATCGCGTGGTCTCACTGACGTGTGCAGTCTAAAAGCGGAAGGGACATTTGAGTGCCTCGGGAGGGAAGTACAGTTTATAAATATAGCGTCCGAAGTTCCTTATGTGTTTTCTTTAGGGCCTCTTCCTAGAAAGTATGCAAGAAAGGGCTCCGACCCGATGATCTAACCTGGAGGGTCTTGTTCTCTTCTGCCAAAACTTCACAATCATTGACGAGAGATTGCATAATGGAGTACAGTTTTAAAAACTACTTAGGTATTTTTCTAAACAAAATTACGTTTTCCGTGGTTCAGTAAACAAAAATAGCAGGTTGTTTGTGCATAGGTTATTACGTGGAAGGTGGGTGGCCTTATTGCTCCTGGAGCTAGGTCAAAGGTACCAAGCAGTGAGGAACTGCTTTACTAAGGACGTGTGCGTGTGGCTGGCTTGCACGCAGTTCTCTTGTGGTTTACTAAGGAAGAAAACATATGCTTGAATAATGTGTTCCCATGCTGAGAAACTTAATTAGTTTCTATGATGAGTTCCAGCTGAAAAGAAAATGTTTCATGAATTAGCAGTAGGATGAGTTTGTATCGTCAGCTTGTCTGTTCCACAAGCCTGTCTTGAGACACTTTTCTTCCTCATACTTCGTCATCCGTCTGTAAGACTCAACTGCAATGCTTTCCTCCCCGAGTAGTGGTGGGCGATTAGTTCACGGAAGCCCAGCAAATACCAACATCTGAAGGTGATCAAGTTTATTTATAATTTGGCTTCCAGATGTGGTGGTCCCCTTCTGTAGTATCAGCACTTGGCAGTGAGGCAGGAGCATCCCCAGTTCAAGGCTAGTCAATACTGTGTAGTAAACACCTAATTTAGAAAAGCCAGAAGTGTATTTATATGTAATCTACAGAAATCCTACCTGTGTATATTAAATCATTTCTAGGTTGCTGTTAATAATAATAACCTGATCCTATAGGCTAATAGATTTTATACAGCATTTTGCATAGAATAATGATAAGAATAACAAAATATTAAAGCCTCTATACCTCCCCAGTAGGTGCTTTTCAAATACCTTCAAACTGAAGATTGGAGAGCTAGATGTAGCTAGGAAGAATGGCCCTTGGGAATAGCAGTGGTTTTTCCCCCCACTAAACAAAACCACACATCTCAAGCTAAAAATAACCCGAGTAAAGTAGTAACTTGTGACACCAAGGTTTCTTTTTTAGATGGTTTCTCCCTAAAGTCTCCACTCTGCCACCAGGGATGGTAATTACTACCCACACTCAGAGATGAGAACTTGAATATGTGTCTGGTCTTAGTAAAGATGTGCTACACTACAGCCCAGATGTGGAAGTCTCAGTGCGAATAAAGTGCATGCACTTGGAGCGGGAGCTCATTCCACCTGGCGCATGGCTGTGTAAGGCAGCCTGGATCACACCCAGAGGCTCCTCCCCTGATTCTCTTTGGCCACAGTGACTACGAGTGATTGGTTATTTGTGGTTCAGTAACGGTTAGCAGCTTCATCTCCAACACAGAACCAGACTCCCTTTATATCCAGTCTTCTTTCCCTTAGAGCTTGGTGTGTGTTGTCCTCACATGGATTGTGGGTGTATCTAACAAAGCTTCCAGATGTCCGTCCTTATGCCTGGGTTAACAGACCCTGCTCCTAGCTTCTCTCTCCCTGATTATCAATATGTGTACATCGTGAGAATCCACAGACTATTCTGTGAAACCATTGTTGCTTTCGCCGCGTTGATTTCTCTTTTCTCTGACAATATTTTACATATGTAAACTGTATCAAAAGGCTACAACTTAATTAGATTGTGCTTTAGATAGCGTTTAATGATGCTGTGCTTCTTTGATTAAAAGACTCTGGAGAAGAATGACTTTCTGAATCATCCATCTTTTTTGTTTTAAATGAGCTTCCGTCGACAACATTCCGTCAGTGGATAGCGAAGGTCCCTTCCCATGCCGTGATTAGTTATTCTTATTGCTCCAGGTGCTTTAATAGCTGCCACCTGTATCACAAAGCAGAGGCTTGTAACATAAGCTTATCATTTTGTTTTGCATAAGCCAACTTTGCAAGTGGTGCTTTAGATAGAGAAAAGTTGTGGTCCTTTATAAAAACCACGAAGGAAACTCACAATTGCGTTTTTCTTCTTGCTCATCTCTCCATCTGGATCTTTTAACTCTAACACCTCTGGTTCCGTCGAATGTGCAGGATGACGCTCGCCAACTCTTCGTGCTTGCTGGGGCTGCAGAAGAAGGCTTCATGACGGCAGAGCTTGCCGGAGTCATAAAGAGATTGTGGAAAGACAGCGGTGTGCAAGCCTGCTTCAACAGATCCCGGGAGTACCAGCTGAATGACTCTGCAGCATAGTAAGTAGCCACATCTTAAACTCAAAACCCAGCTTTAATGAATCATCTTGTGCTAACAAATCCATCTCCAGGTCATTGGTTCTGGAGAACTGCCTGGCACGTTCTTATACTCATGGTTCCTGAGTGACAATATTTGAATGCTTTCCCTGTCGTGTGTGTGTGTGTGTGTGTTGTTGCAATGCTGCTATTACCCATGTTTCTGAAAAGCATCTTTCATATTTAATCTCTAATTAGAACTGTATAGAACAGGGTTTTCTCCACTTTACCTCCAGGAATGTCACTGAAACTTCAAAAACTCACTTTGCTTTTCGCAGAGCACTGATCTGGCTCTTATACAATCCCATCCTCTTCCTAAGTTCTCCGTGCCTTAAAGAGGGTGATGTCAATGTCTTGTTTAGGTTGGAGCCCTCAGTCATCTCTTCCATTCTTCCTCTTAGACATCTTCGCGTCGCAATGTTCACCATCAATTACTGTAAAAAGAGGCTTCTCTGGTTAAGGCTGAGAGTAGCTTTTGTCTGTGAGCATAAACATAGATATTTAGAAAGTAGCTTTATGTTTTATCAATTTAGTAACTATAGTTGGGCCTATGACTTCCCCAGACAAAGGTTGTTAATGGGATTCTCAGCTGTGGAGGAGGTCTCAAATAAAATCAGATGGCAGTTGATGACCTCTATGAGAGTGGTGCCACTGTTGAAAGATGGGAACGTCTTGTTTGGCAGCTTGGATGTTTGATTTATAGGGTTCACCAGCCCTGTGATGTCTTCTCTCCCCCAGCAGCTGCATAGCACCTTTGGGACACTTGCCTTCAGGGAAGAAATTGTTCTAACTTGCTTTTTCTATATCTTAAGCTGGAGTGTGTGGCACCTTTAACAGAAGTGTCTTATTCTTTAATTGTGATGGGACAACTAAGGCCACTGACAAGAGCCTATGTTGTTTTGGGGGACTCGATGTTTGTAGAGCTATTGAATCAGAGAACAGAACAGTGAAATAGAAGGCTAGACGGCAAGAACATCCCACCCAGCCTTTGCTGAGCTTGCTTACCACTGCCTCCACAATTAACACCTGTGAGGTCTTCAACGGAGAGCAAAGTATAGACCCAAGCATGGCGTTATACAAAAAGTGTAAGTTAGAGTTTTAAGAAACAGCTCATGATGGTTTTGAGTTTAGGCATTTTTAAGCCACCTTCCTTTGAATTTCTATTAATTTGAACAGGCACTAAAAGATTTGTGAGTAACTATGTGACATAGAGGCTTAAATTGGTTGTTTTATTGCTCATAAAGACCCTTGAAGACTTCAGAGCACTGCATAACTAAACTATGCTGTAGTTTTTGTTTTGAGCACTCTTATTTGGCTCTCGTCCCTCTTGACAATGTGGTTGTTATTTGTTTTCAGTTACTTGAATGACTTGGACAGAATAGCACAGCCAAATTACATCCCAACTCAGCAGGATGTCCTGAGAACCAGGGTGAAAACAACAGGCATTGTGGAGACCCATTTTACTTTTAAAGATCTTCATTTTAAGTGAGTAACTTTCAAATATATTGTTCATAAGCTTGGTTATAAAATGCATTGTTTTAGAAACAAAAGGCAAAGTAATAAATGTTTATGACATTTTTACTGTTGGGAATTTTTTTTTCAGAAGATTAGACAAAATAATTGTATGAAAATGAGTGAGAGCAACATTTTCAGAAGAATATTTTAACTTTTATTTAAGGAAAAATAACCAGACAAGTGCCCTTTGCCTGCTCTTTTTCTGGTGCCCAAACCATAATAGTGTCTGGCTATTTTGACTAAACAGAAGATGTGTCTTTAATATATAAGCATATGTCTAACGAGGGCATCACTGTGTGTCTTTAGGTAAAATGGGAAGCTTTAGTTATAGAATATGTGCTTACTTAGAAAACTGTTTCAAGAAAGGTGTTGTGTGAATTCTAATTTGTCTTATTACTTAAAACTTTTGAATTAGATATTAGGGGATTAATGCTGAAAGATCAGAGAAGTAAAGGAGCCAGATACTAGAGAGACCTTTACCAAACCAAGACCCAGAATGGGCAAGATCCTGTCTCCATGAAATCCTCAAACTGAGTTCTTAGACTGAGTGCACTGAGCTCCTGTCTCCTCCCACCTTACATTCCCCACTCCAGCAAGTGATATCCCTTCCCTTCTCTACCTTCCTAGTGCTGGGATTAAAGGTGTGAGCCATCACCACCTGGCTCCATTTCTCTTTTAAAATGTTTCAATCTTGTGTAGCCCAGGGCAACCTTGAACTCATAGAGATCCATCTGCCTCTGCCTCCCGAGTGCTGTGATTAAAGGTGTGTGCCACCACTGCCTGGCCTCTATGGCTAACTAGTGGCTCCCTTCTCACTCTGATCTTCAGGCAAGCTTTATTTGTTAGATCAGAAACAAAATACCACCGCACAAAGGTGCCTTTTAATTTTTTCTTGAAGCCGGGCGATGGTGGCACACGCCTTTAATCCCAGCACTCGGGAGGCAGAGGCAGGCGGATCTCTGTGAGTTCGAGACCAGCCTAGTCTACAGAGCTAGTTCCAGGACAGGCTCCAAAGCCATAGAGAAACCCTGTCTCGAAAAACCAAAATAAATAAATAAATTAATTAAATTAAAAAATAATTTTTTCTTGAAAAATTTCATGAAGTAAATGGATATTTGAAGTCTGGTGGTAGGCAATGTTTGCTTCAGGTGTGTCCAGTGTGAACCTACTGCATGTGAATAGTGGTACATAATGGAGCATTAGGAATGAAAGGGTATGGGGGATGTTCCTTCCAACTCCTTCTTTGGAATGAGCCAGTTTCAGAGGAAGGCAATGAATCATCATATAGACATTCATAAAACTCTATCTCTCTTCTTCTAATAAATAATACTTTTCAAAAACATGAGAAAGACAGGGATTGAATCCCAGCCAAACTCAAGTTTTAATTTGCCAGTCCAGCCCTAAAGCCTCCTTGGTAGTTTCTTTCATCCAGCGTTCCTTTGTCGATACCTGCTGCTGGAGTTTTATGTTTATTTTTTGTCCCCCATTTCTTTGCTGTATTGCTCAGCTTGCTAAACCAATGCCTTCCCAGTCACAACTGCTGAACATGTACCCTGCTGCTCCTCATTTTGTCCACCTTACTCTCATTTAAGTAATGAATCAAGGAAAACAAAGCTACTTATTTTACATAAATATGTATGCCTGAAAACAATAACTTGGCTACAGAATCTTTTACTGAAACAAACTGCCTGTGTTTTCATAGAAATCTAAGACCACTGTGCTGTTACTTGATGTTTAAAATAATTATATACTTGTTTATGATTTTCATTATTAATCTTCCCTCCTTCATATCATGTTTCTCTATTTTGAAGCACTATACAGGAACTTGAGGAAATTGTTTTTCAATACCGCATGCCTTATGATTAATTGCATTTAAACTGGCACATCCCCTAAGTGTCAGTTCTGTGTCCAGAGGCAAGGATCCTGATGTAAAGCTTTGGACAGCTTGCTGGGCCCCCCGTCACATAAACCTGATGGTAGATTACTCAGACTATATTAAATACCATGTTCCCTAGACCATATACATAACAGCTAATTAGGAGCCCCAGAGAAAGGATACAAGGCTGGAATTAAATGTGTTGCGTGGGTTTTGTATCATTTTCCTTGGTTCAGCAGGCGGGGGTTTCCTTGATAGGTTTAGGGACACTGCAGCTATATTCATGTGTAAGTCCACGCAGGTGCCTTCATGTTCCCACAGGACACTACAGATCCCATGACTCAGACTGAGCAGACCCCACTTGTCACTACGGAAGTTATTAGAAATGAAATTTATGATAAGTCCTCCTTATGAAAACTGTCATGATATTCATACCCTGTGTTTTGCATTACACATTTTCTTTTCCAGGTTATTTTTATTGCTTTATGTTTGCTTTATATAAATTCAAACTGGGTTTTTTGTTTTTCCATATGAAGTAAAATATTGTTCTTTCAAGATATGTGAAGAATTGTGCTGTGATTTTGATGGGAATTGCATTGTATTGCTTTTCATAAGATTGCCATTTTTACTATGTTAATAGTACCTATCCAAGAGCATGGGAGATCTTTTCATTTTCTGGTATCTTCTTCAATATTTTTATTTAAATACTTAAAAGTTCTTATCATACAGGTCTTTAATTTGTTTGTTTAGAGTTACAACAAGATATTTTATGTTGTTTGTGGCTTCAAGCTCTACTATAGAACTATTGTAGTAAAAATAGCTTGGTATTGGTGCAAAAACAGGTGAACCAAATCAAAGACCCAAAGAATCCACACACCTATGAACACCTGATTTCTGACAAAGAAACTAAAATTATACAATGGAAAAAAAGAAAGCATCTTCAACAAATGGTGCTGGCATAACTGAATATCTGCATGTAGAAGAATGCAAATAGGTTCATATCTTACCCCTTACACAAAACTCAAGTCCAAAGGGATCAAAGACCTCAATATAAATCCACCCACATTGAAACTAAGAGTAGAGAAAGTGGGATGTAGCCTTGACTGCATTGGCACAGGAGACCACTTCCTGAATACAACATCAGTAGCACAGACACTCAGAAATACAATTAAAAAAAATAGGACCTCCTGAAACTGAGAAGCTTCTGTAAGGCAAAGGACACAGTCAACATGACAAAACGGCAACCTACAGAATGGGAAAATAAATCTTCAGCCACACACCTGACAGAGGGCTGATCTTCAAAATATACAAAGAATTCAAGAAGCTACACATCAAAATATCAAATAAGCCAATTTAAAATTGGAGTACATATCTAAATAGAGAATTCTCAACAACAACAAAAAAATCTCAAATGGCTAAAAGGTACTTAAGTAACTACTCAACATCTTTAGCCATCAAGGAAATGCAAATCAAAACAAATCTGAGATACCATTCTACAGCTGTCAGAATGACTAAGATTAAAAACACTAATGAAAGATTATGCTAGAGAGGATGTGGAGTAAGGGAAACACTCCTTCATTGCTGATGAAGTGCAAACTTGTACAGCTACTTTAGAAATCAGTATGATGGTTTCTCAAAAAAAAAAAATGGGAATCAATCTATCTCAAGATCCAGCAATACCGCCCTTGGGCATATACCCAAAGGCTCCACATTTGTACTACAAGAACATTTGCTCAACTATGTTCATAGAAGCACCATTCATAATAGCCAGAACCTGGAAACAACCTAGGTGCTCCTCAACCAAAGAATGGATAACGTTAATGTAGTACATTTGCACAATGGAGTACTACTTAGTGGTTAAAAAAATAGCATCTTTAAATTTGCAGGCAAATGGATGGAACTAGAAAAAAAAATCCAAGTGAGGTAACCCAGACCCAAAATGACAAGCATGGTAGATACTCACTCATAAGTGGATATTAGACATAATGTAAAGAATAACCATCCTACCATCCACAACCCCATAGAATACAGGAAACAAGGAAAACTCAAAGAAAGACATACTTGGATCCCTGTGTAGGCAGAAGTTTTTGTTTTGCCTGGTTCCACAGCCATTCAGTCACAAAGAAACACACAGAGGATTATATTAATAATAAAATATTTGGCCTATTAGCTCAGGCTTTTTATTAGTTATTTCTTACAACTTTAACCCATAATTCTTGTCTATGTTTAGCCACATGGCTTGCTATTTTTTCTCAGTGAGGCATTCACATCTTGCTTCCTCAGCATCTGGCTGGTGACTGACTCTGCCTTTCCTCTTCTGAGAATTCTCCTAGTCTTTTCACCCTACCTATACTTCCTGCCTAGCTAATGGCCAATTTATTAAACCAATATGAGTGACAAATCTTTACAGTGTACAAGAGCATTATCCCACAAGATTCCCCCTCCTGGGAAAGGGAAATAAGAAAAGATCTCTTTAGAAAATTGGCAGCATGGGGGGAGTAGGGAGGCTGGTAGAGGAGTGGGGAGGGGATAAGGGAAGCCGGGGGGAGAATATGAGGGATTAGGAAGGTCAAGTGGGTGAAGAACAGAGAGGGAGTACAAGGGAAGAGATATCTTGATATAGAGAGCCATCACGGGGCTAGTGAGGAGACATCTGGCACTAGGAAAATTCCCAAGAATTCACAAGGATGACCTCCACTAATAATCTAAGCAATAGTGGGGAGGGTACCTTAAGTGCCCTTCCCTTGTAATGAGATTGATGACTAATTGTCGTCATAGAACCTTCATCTAGTAACAACTGATGAAAGCAGATGCAGAGATCCACACATAAGCACTGGTATGGACTCCTGGTGTCCAGACATAGGGAAGAATAATATTATGAGCAATGGGGCCAAGACCATGATAGGGAAACCCATAGAAACAGCTGCCCTGAGCTACTGGGAACTTACTGACTCTGTATTGACATCTGGGGAACCTGCATAGGACCCAACTAGGCCCTCTGAATGTGCGTGGCAGTTGTGTGGCTTGGGAAATTTGTGGGGCCACTAGCACTGGAACCAGTATTTATCCCATGTGTATGAACTGGCTCTTTAAAGCTCATCCCTATGGAGGGATACCTTACTCAGCCTAGGTACAGGAGGGAGGGCCTTGGTCCTGCCTCAAGTGATGTAGCAGACTTTGTTTACTCTCCATGCAGGCTTCAGCCTCTCTAAGGAGTGGATGGGGGAGGGGTGAGAGAACTGGAATTGGTATGGAAAATAAGATTGTTTTTAAAAGACTATATATATATATATATATATATGTATGTATACATACACACACACACACACACACACACACACACACACACACATATATATATATATATATATATATATATATATATATATATATATATATTCCCTTAGCTTTTCTTCTACACCATCATCACAGTATCTGAAAAGTTGAAGGCACAAAGGAACAAAAGGCAAAGCTAGCAGCAACTGCTGCATCATCTGTTCAACAGCCCTTGTCCACATCAGCTTGAAATGGACTAGTTTATGTTGTCATTGAAATTATTTTCTGTTTTGTTTTGCTTTGCCTGTAAAATGCTCTGGTTCAAGATTGTCATTCAAAAGAAAGCTTTACTATGAATCATGGGTTAGACTGCTTCAGGTAGCTTCAGCTCTCTCAAATGATAAGGACAAAGGAACAGATTTTTTTTAAAGAAATTTTGTCAAGGAGATTGTCAGTTGGAGATTTGTTAGCAAAACAAACCATTGTCAGTTCACTTCCTAATGAAGGCTCAGTGCTCCAAGCTGGGAAGTTGGAGCATCTCAGCTTGCTTCTCTCTCTCTCTCTCTCTCTCTCTGTGTGTGTGTGTGTGTGTGTGTGCGTGTGCTTTAAGTGAAGCGTACCTGCTGATGTCAATGTCACTGTGTTATCAGTAATTTCCAAAGAACATCAGTTCATGTCTAATTTCCCATAATCTCCCCTATCTCAAAAAGGGTCTATTTCCCTACTGTCTTAAGTGAAGACGTAGACTGTTGATCTTCAATACAAATTTATTTATTAGGAGTGGTTTTGAATTCACACTTATAGTTTCCACTCCCATTCCTTTTTTTGCACCTCATAGTGGGTATATTTTTCCTTCCTACTGAATCTCTTGCCATGTAACCCTCCTGATAAATGTGTAGGTTATTAAGTAGTCATATGCAATGTCTGGTTAGGGGACATATGTTGCAGGGGATCTGTTTGTTGGTTCCCAGCCACCTGGCTAGCTTTGATCCAAAATAATCACATAGAAACTTAATCACTCATTACTTAAATTACTGCTTGGCTCATTAGCTCTAACTTCTTATTGGATAACTCTTACATCTTAATTTAGTCCATTTCTATTCATCTGTATATCACCACGAGGTCGTGGCGTACCAGCAAAGTACAGCAGGTCTATATCCGGCAGCGGCAGCTCCATTGCATCTCTCTCTTCGCCTTCCTTCTCCCAGCATTCAGTCCAGTTTTCCCAGCCTACCTAAGTTCTGCCCTATCAACAGGCCAAGGCAGTTTATTCATTCACTAATTGTAATCACAGCATACAGAGAGGATTCCCACAACAGACCTATCCATTTGTGTTAAAACTATGCGATGATATTTAATCATAAAATGTTTATTATTTGAAGACTTAAAATGTATTTGCCTAACTACAAAACATCTTCAAGTCTGATTTTCCAAAAATTTTGTCTACTTGTGTTTTGTTTGTTCATTTTTTGTTTTTTTTTTTTTCTGCTTTGTTTTAGAGACAGGGTCTCAGTTTGTAGCCCTGGCTGGCTAGAACTCACTGTGGCTCGTCTCAAATTCATAGTGATCCGCCTGCATCTCTGCCTTTTGGAGTTCTGGATTTACAAGGGTGCCCTGCCACATCCACTAGTTTTTCTAGTTTGAGTGACCATGGACTAAGAATGGTTAAGAAATGGCTGGTTGTGAGGTGGGGTGGTCTAAGGAGGAATTGGAAAACATTTCAGTTAAAACAGAAGGAATTTGGACAGTGATTACTCCACTAAGTAGCTTTGTAAACCCCACTGAGATGCTTGGATATTAACATGTTGCCTTTAATCAGAAGTGCAATAACAAAATGAGTCTTTTTTTCTTTTGAAAATAATTATGTAAAGATAAAACTCCACCAATGTGACAGGTGATGGCAGTGCATGTCTGGCCGTAAGAAATCACTTTAACTTTGTTCAGGATAGTCTCAACGTACTTCCTACCAGAACATACGTTTCCTAGCTTTGTCAAAGTTGTCATTTCAGCATCAAATAGACCCTAGGATTTGATGAGGTTAGCTGTCACTGTGATCCTCCCAGGAAGCCATTTTTACTCCATGGGTGAGGACCCTTGAGGGACAGTGTTACAGGGTGTGTTGAGTTTCACTTTTAATATAGTGACGTAGAGATAAACACAGGTCACTCTAATACTAGGTAAACACTCTTCTTTTGGATTTGAGGTTGTAAATCACAATGATTGCTTATATATGCTTTTAACTTTTCTTTTTCTGTGTTAAATGGGCCTGAAATGGACTAGGGCAGAAATGTACTTAGAATAAATCTACTACGAACCAGTGACTGTGGTAATCCCTTAATAATGCTCTGTATATTTTCCTGTTACAATTCTTTGTCTGACTTTAACTAGTAAATGAAATAGATTTTGTATTTTTATATGATTGGCTTAGCAAATAGAAGATGAGTTATGAGAGAATTTCTTAGAGTTTAAGTATCTATCTATATGACTGGGCTTTTATGGTCAGGGTCTTTGTCTAATGAAAGAATTGAGCAGCTCTGGTTATTTATTTCCAGATATCGATTTCATGTATCCTTTCTGTCATAAAATTGACCTGACTTAAGAAAATCTGCCATTTCCTTTCTATAATATAAATGTGTAATAGATTTTGGGACACACTGGTCTCTTAATGAGCTTGATAGTCATATAAAGTTAGCTGATTCTGTACTGGTCAGTCTTGGCCACGTGGTACTAGATTTCAAAGGCTAAGGTAGTGCATCTCAGGAAACATTTCCTTTGCCTTCACTTTACGAAAATATCTAATAAATTCAACTTGATTCTCTAGTTGTTAACAGCCTTTTCATATAAAGGAGAACAGATTTTATGAGGAATTTTTATTGTTTAAATAGTTACTCAGAATTTGAGAAACAATATATTAAAGAATTACATTAATAACATTTTATGAATAAATAATTATGACATTACTGAATACTCTGTGATTTATATGGAATCTGAAAAGAGTAGTAAAAATAGTCTGGTTATTATCTTCATTTAGCTCTTTAAATAGTTATAAATGTAAACAAAATCTGGTCACAACTATTGTTATTCCTTGGATTTCAAGTTCTTTCTCAAAACACAGTCTCTGACCAGTGACTTCAGCATCTCCTGATTGTTGTTTCTGATTGATGCTACTTGGGAACCACTGGTGTAGAATGAAGTTTCCATTTTATGACCAATATATGAATTTATAATTCATAAGTTAAATAAATTGGGGAGGTTCCTTCTATACTCAAATTACTTGACTGTGACATTGTAATAAAATCTCTTGGGTTTTAACATTCCCCTAATATAGAAAGTATTTCCTAATCTTAAACACAACGCTAGTCTATTATTTCTTGAAAATGTTGAAAAGTATTTAGTAGACATGGTTGACTTATTTAGTAGTAAGTATTTATAGAGTTCTTTGTGTAACAAACGTTGGGGACATAAACAAGCAAAGAGAGACAGTCTTTGCTTTTAAACTGTTTAAGGAAAAAGGCAGATGAATAAGCAGATATTTAATTTTTAGGAGATGGTAATTGCTAAGGCAGAAAATAGAGCTTACGAGTAAAGAATATTCTTTGCAGATAATATTTTCACTCTAGGGTTGCCATGTGAATTGACCAAAAATAGGTTCATGAACAAGTAAACATCCATCATCTTCCTGGATGGTCTTCAGGTTAGAACTGAAATCAGTGTGTTGGGAGACTGTGCTCCCCCTCAAGGCTCCAGGGAAGAATATTCTTGTCCTGATTTTAGTGTCTGGTAGCTGCTGGTAATTCATGGCACACCTTGGCTTATACCTCTGCCAACTGTGCGGTCATATGTCGCTCTTTCCTGTGTGGGGGAGGAGGACTCCCTTTTGGCTTGGAGTTTATTCCTCAAGTTTGCTTTTCTGCTGTTGTGTTCCTATAAGAAGGCAAATCTATTACTTACAGACTGATGCAGATAAGCTACTCAACCACTTCCCCGTCTGTTACAGCATCACCTTCCTCACAGTGGGCATTTTCCCTTTCCTCTGAGAACTCATTAAAACTGTTTCTAAGCAGCTTGGTATTTGCATGCTGTTCATTATAGTCTATGCATTCCCTAAGACTGTAGAAACTCCGGGGGTTTTGCTTTCATCTGAATTTGAAATAAAATTAACTTTGTTGTCTATATTTCAAGAAAATCTGGTTGCTTCTTTTTATGTGAAGTAATTCAGGACACTTCAAGATGCTACTCATGTATCCAGTTCCAAGCCCCTTTTCATTTTCACACCTGTAGATCTTTGTTACTGTATCCCCCTTTATTGGTACTTCCTTTTGTACCACTCAGTATTCTCCAGAGAGCAGGAATGATTAAGTTGTTCGAAGGCAGGGGCAGACCTGGGTTTGCAGAGCAGACTGTCAGGCTCAACTAAAAGCTGTGGTGGCATCATGAGGATATTTTCATCTCCTGTCTGAGAAACCCTAGCTTTGGTTCTAGCCTTCCTGGCTGAGTGCAGGGAGCCTGGCTACCCCATTAAGGAGAGTCTGCTTTGCTTAAAGTCAGGCATCTCTAGACATCGACCACATCAGTAACACAGAAGCACTAGTAGGTGACTGAGTCATGGAGTGAGCAGAGCAGACAGAGAAAGTGGAGGAAGGGATGGGTTGTTCCAGATGGATGGGCGAGGCATGCTGTGTGAAAAAACTCTCTAAGCTTATGGTAAAATTGTTTACGAATTGTATTCTTGTATTAATGTTAATGGAATTAAATCGGTTCTCCCTTTGTTCTCCATTACACTGGGTTGCATCTTACCCCTCTGCTCTCTGTTCTCCTTCTAGCCTGTCCGCTCTGATGTCTGCTGTGGTAGGATCGTTCTGCTACAGCAAACGTTAACGAGCAGGTTAACATCCAGCTAAATCAAGACGACAAAAGTGACAGCACTGGTGGACGGATTCAGATTTGGTTTTAGGCCACCGCTGCTCTGTGGGGAATTAACCAGGAGTGGCTTTAATTAGTGCGCCATTGAGATAAATGGGGCCTTTAAAATGTGCCTGTTTACGCAGTGTTTCCATTATATAAGTGGCTATTTCTAGGCAGTATAATGTAGTCTATGCAAATTTAAACTTTGGCTTAACTTCGTATCCTTGCCAGGAACAGGAAGAAAAGGTCACTGGCATTATATTGTTTGATTGTGCCAGAACCATGCACACTAACCTCCTGTTGTCCATGGTTATATATTATATAATTATTGAGGAATTCTTGTTTTATTGGTCCATCACCTCTTCCCCCGCCTCTCTCATTTTAGTCTATAATTTACACAAACCTCTTGGTCATTTTCTAAAATTACTTTGTCTCATAACCCTCTTCTTACTGAGATGGTTTCCCTGACGTTCCAACATCCTGCCCGAACTCATTTCTCAGTATGAACAGGGAGTCTTGGCCTGTGGCTCTATTGCTTGGAACTGGCAAGTCGAGTGTGTTTTCCTTGGTCTCTGGCTTCCTCCATTGCTTCTTGTGGCTGCCAGTGTTTACAAGCAGTGAGGTCCTTTAATCTGTTGCTGGTTTGATATCCGAAGTGCTTTCATGATTGTTAATGGGTGTCTGTGCTGTTTAAAAAAAATGAATTTTAATTTTCCATCACCTGTGTGTGTGTATGTGTGTGTGCACATGAACTCACACATACACACATGCCACAGAGTGCCTGTGGAAGGGACCGAAGGATTGAACTCAGGCTTCTGAGACACATCAAGGGCCCATATGTATTGTTTGTTAAGAATATTTTTCATTTGGTTTAGAGTTACTCTTGCTGCAATCAAAGAATTTATTTTAAAAAAATAACTTAAGCCCCCGCCCCGGGCCTTTGAGAAAACAAATTGGTAACATTTTTCCCCTCCCACTCTGTCCCTTTCTTCCCGTCCCACAGTCCCCAAGCTATGCGGAGCATTTCTGTTGGCGTTGCAGAACTTGTCGGGGCTTTTGAACATTGACTGTGGTGTCAAGTCATAAATCTTCCTCTTACAGAATGTTCGATGTGGGGGGACAGAGGTCAGAACGGAAGAAGTGGATCCACTGCTTCGAGGGCGTGACCGCCATCATCTTCTGTGTGGCCCTGAGTGACTACGACCTGGTTCTAGCTGAGGACGAAGAAATGGCAAGTAGAAGCACTTCTGCGGTGCAACATGAAACGCCGGCAGCGGCAGATGCTGCCAAGAGCTTTTCTGAGAAATCCTGGCTTACGAAGGAAGTGTTTGAAAGTTCAGGCTGTTCGCTGTGGCTTCTCTGCTGCAGCCTGGAGGGTAGAGATGCTGGGAGGCATAGGTGCCTACACACACACACCTGTGCATTTCCTGCATCAGCTTCAGGCTCACACTTTCTCACGAGTTACTCTGATAGCTTGTTGTTTTGATATATGCTACCCTTAATTATGTATAGAAAAATAATTTTCAAATAGCGTTTTACAAATGCATTGTTCTCCCGGGTAAACATTTTTGGATCCAGATTTAAAGTTCTGGCCCTTAAATACAAAGAAAATTTCAAGGGGGAAGATTTCAGGGTTTTCTACATCAAGTACAAACAGCTGTTGGCCAGAAGGGAAAATACAGCATGATGTATACATTTCTTTCATTCCTACGCTGTAAAATACGGCAGTGTCCTCTTTGAACTCAGCCCCTCAAAGGGTAGCAGACAAAACTGGAAGTCGTCATTGCTCATATCCACAGTGTTGATTTCAGTTTGCCCAATTTAATAATTACTCTCCAAAGCGTCTACTGCCTCTTCAGCCTAGGTGATCTGCACGACAGTGACATTTCTTTGATGGGTTTAGACATGAACACCCCTTGGTTACAACTTGCTACAGCAGCAGGACCTCAGGCATAAGACATTACACAGTAGGCACTGAGCCAGTGGTGATTAGGTGATACCGAGACACTCAGCTTATCTAAAATCCAAGTTGTGCTTGTGTAGAGATGACAAAAATGTATTGCTATGGAATGCTTATGAGTTCTTGATTGGGAGACCTGACTGGATAGAGGTCTCAGTCAACTAGACCTGGCCACCGCTCACCTCAGTAGTCTAATTAGAAGGTGACTGGCTAGGAATAAGTGGAAGATATTCCTTCAGTATAGCCTTATGGGAAGAACAGGGTCTCAGCATCCTAGATGCTGATAGTTGGATAGTGAGAAAAGCTCTTGGATTCTAACTAAATAAGGAAGAAGAAATCGGAAGTCAAGGGGGAGGGGTATGCATCATTCCACTGTCTGGGTCAAACCCTGGTCTGCATGATCATTGTCACAGGCCTGGCTGTGCTGGGTCTCCTGCTGGCTTCTAGAAAATTGTTGTTACTTGTAGGAAAGAAGAGAGGTTTGTTTCCCATGAGGAGGTAATAGCTTTCACTCAGGGCCAGCCTCCGTCTCAGCACAGGGAATAAACCGGTTAAGGCTTTCTTTGCTTGAGTTTGAAATCAGCCCAAGTGACTCAGACAGAGCAGGTTAAGACAAAATTGGAGTTGAGATAACAGCTGGGACGTCCTTCGGGGTGTTGAACGGTTTTCAGCTGCAAAGATCTGGTCTGGTGCAATGTTTGTTCTTTTTAAAACCGTTCCCCAGTGCTTGACTGTACATCTCTGCATCCGCTTCTATCGGTTACTGAGTGATGGCTCTATGATTACAATTAGGACAGTCACCAATCTGATTACAGGGGACGGCCAGTTCAGACACCCTCAACACTATTGCTAGGGGTCTTAGCTGGGTCCTTGTGGATTCCCTGGAGCCTCCCTAGCACCAGGTTTCTCCCTAAACCCGAAATGCCCTGCCCTATCAAGATGTTTCTTTCATTACTCTCCCCCTCTTCCAGCCCCCAATCCACCTCACACCTAGCCCACATAACTTGCTTCCTCAAGTTCCCATCCCCTGCCCTCCCACCCCTGATTACCTAGGAGGTCTCTTCTATTTCTGCTTCCCAGTGAAATCCATGCAACTTGTAGCTAACTTCTCATGTTATCCAGCCTCTCTGGGGCTGTGGGTTGTAGGCTGGTTATCCTATACCTTACTCCTAATATGTACTTATGAGTGAGTACACACCATGTTTGTCTTTCCGAGTCTGGGTTACCTCACTCGGAATGATTTTTTTCTAGTTCCATCCATTTGCCTGCAAATTTCATGAGGTCATTGATGTTTACCACTGAGTAATACTCCGTTGTGTAATGTATCACATTTTCTTTATCTATTCTTCAATAGAGGGGCATCTAGATTGTTTCCAGGTTCTGGCTATGACAAATAATGCTGGGCTAAGCTCTGCTGAGGAAAGGGAGGAGGGATTGTAGGAGCCAGGGGGGGTCAACGTCATGTCAGAGAAGCCTACAGAGCCAGCTGACCTGAACTCCTGGAAGCACATTGACTTTGGACCAACAATTAGGGAGCCTGCATGGGACCGACTTAGGCCCTCTGCATGTGTGTACAGTTGTGTAGCTTGGTCTGTTAGTGGGGCTCCTAGCAGGGAGATGAGAACCCATGCCTGGCACTTAGCTGGCTTTTGGGAACCTGTTCCCCACTCTGGATAACCTCAGCAAACCTTGACACAGGGGGAGGAGCTTGGTCCTACCTCAACTTGGTGTGCCGTGTTATCCGTTCTGTGTTCAAGCCCTTGGGAGGCCTGCCTCCTTCTGAGTGGAGAAGGAGGAGGAGGAGGTGGATGGAGAGGGGGCTAGTTGGAGTGTAGGGGCTGGGGGAAACAGGAGACGACGGACTAGGACAAGGGAAACTATGGTCAGTATGAAAACTAAAGAAAAAATGTTAATTAAATAAAAACAATTTTCCTGAAAGCCTTCACTGCTCATGAAAATGGTTTTTTTTATGTTCCAGAATCGAATGCATGAAAGCATGAAGTTGTTTGACAGTATATGTAACAACAAGTGGTTTACAGACACATCCATTATCCTTTTCCTAAACAAGAAGGACCTCTTTGAAGAAAAAATCAAAAAGAGCCCCCTCACAATCTGCTACCCGGAATATGCAGGTATTGGACTCTTAGATTAATTTAGCAAATCATGTGTATCTAAGCGAAACTTCCCCGAAAGCATGATTTTCAGTTGTTGGCTTGAGTTTATTGGCTTACTAGTTCTTGCACTGGAGGACATAGTATTTTCCAAACCGAACACAAATACGTCTTGAAGATGTGGATGTGTTTTCTCTTGTCCGTTTTCTGGAAAAGCTTTCTGGTAATTTCCTAAGGTGACTCCATGTCTCTAATGAATCTAAAAACTGACTTGCTCATACAGTAAGCTAATGACAGATTGGATGAACAAAGATAAGATCTGTCTCTGTTGGCTATCTCGTGGCAAACACACACACATGCTAGTAAGCCAATGACGAACAATAGTAGTCACTCAGCCTAATGGACAAAGCGTGACTTAAGCAGACCAGGGAAGAGGACCCAGTAGGGCAGCTCGTCCCAGTGTTGATGCTCTGGCCAATGAGCTTCAAGAGCACAGCAGATTTGAAGGAAAGACCCAGATTTTGCAGAATTAAATCCACAATCTTGAACAAGGCAGATGCCTTTTCTAGGTTCTAGTGCCTCGTCTGTAAAGTCAGGAATTGGGATAAAGCATTGGCTGAAATTTGGTTTAGTTCCATGGAGCACATCCCGAGCTGCTATTGAACATGAGTCTGGTGTTCACACTTGTAAGCCCCAGACTTGGAAGGGGAAGCAGGAAGATCAGTACTTCAAGGCCATCTTGGGCTACATAGCAAGTCCAAAGACAGACCAGGGTATCTGAAAACCTGTTTCCAAAACAAAAATTGAGTGCCGAGAAGAGAAATACCTACCCACTCCTGCTGTTCCAGGCTTCACGTATAAGCAAAGTAAATCAGTTTTCATATACATGTATGTATATATTATATATATTAATATGACATAATTAAATATGTATTATATATATTTAAGTGAGGGGGCCCTTTCCCTTCAAAAAAGCAAAACTGCCGTTAGTTTGTATGAACTCTAAATATAAATATTTTAACCTTTGCCTCAGTCTATTTGAAAGAGCAAAAAAATTCTCAAGAACTTCTTAAAGTCTAAATAAAATCTGAGTTAGCATTGCAGTGGGTGGGTTGCTGGTGAGTGTTGAGTGAGTGTCTTCACACAGCTGACATTGGGTAGCCCACTGGTGTTTGTACTTGGCCAACCCCGTTCTGACAAGAACAGGAGCTCCGTGCAGCCACGGAGTCCAACTTCAGACCCCAGTGCATCATGCAATATCTGCAGATCTGCCCCACTCAAGCTGCTTTTAATTCGAGTCTCGTTGGATGCAGAAAGGAAGTGTCTTTGATAAACACTGAATATCACGTAATTATTTGATATCCCAAAGGCTAAGATTATAATTTCAAATCTGCACTACTTACTTGCTCTGTGAATGGCTCAGTTGTTTCTGACACAGCGTCAGCTCCTGGATCTTCTGGCTATGGCTTTGTATGGATAAAGCCTGGGAGGCCCTGCCAGGCACTTGGGTGTGTCCTACCTCTGCTGCCTTGCAATGCACTTCCTCTCCTATCACTGAGAGCTGCCGTTTCACCAAAGTCCATCTGCAGCCGTGTATTCCTTTTGCAAACTATCCTTTCATGGTCGTATTTATTCTTAACTGGGCAGAATTATGTTGTCAGCCTAAATTGCTCTCTGCAGGCCCTATTTCCTCCAGTAGAAGGCCGTGTTGTGCTAGCATTATTTGTGAACTTTCTTTGACCATAACAAAGCTCTACTGAACCTATACCTAACAACTGGAATTTCTGGGTCAGAGGATGTGTGTGCTTATCCCCAGATTCTGCCAGGCCCTTTCTAAATTGTTCTTGCTCAGAGCCAGACTCAAGCCCCTCAACTAAAAGCACGAGTAGGACATCATTTTTTTTTGGTAACTTCATAACATTTACCATATTAGAGACATGATATCGATTTTGAATAAAAATGATGACAAAAAGATGACTAATGAGAAAATATGAAGGGGGAGAGGAACAAATTCAGCTGGCATTGCTGATTCACTGGTGGGTTAGCCCAATAATACTAAGCCACCATTAGGGTTCGGTGGCTTGAATTCTCCAGCGTGGAGATGCAGATGATAGAGGGTGATAGAAATGGGTCTGGCTCTTGGAAACTTAAGCAGAAACAGAGCAAACATAGACTACCATGGAAAGGAGTTCTTAAGTTTGAAGATGGCTTGTGAAGAATAGTTTACCCAGGTGTTTTTCAACTGGAAAAAAAAATCATTTTGTTCTAGAGGGTTAAGTGGAGTTATGGAGTCCTTATATTTTACATGCAGAAAACTGGCCTGTGTTTAAAGGTGTATTTTACTTAACCCTATACCAATACAACTTTTTGCATACTTTTTTTTCTCCATCTCAGGATCAAACACCTATGAAGAGGCAGCTGCATATATCCAGTGTCAGTTTGAAGACCTCAATAAACGAAAGGACACAAAGGAAATCTACACCCACTTCACCTGCGCCACGGATACTAAGAACGTGCAGTTTGTGTTTGACGCTGTCACCGATGTCATCATAAAAAATAACCTAAAAGATTGTGGTCTCTTCTAAGTTTCGCAGTTGGTAGTAACAAGCATTTTCAAACCAAATGAGTACTTCTATATGGATCTCTCTAGACTAGAGTCTCCCAGCCACACAGAATGTAGTGTCCTGCAAATGTATCCTGGACATGACCAAAGTTGTTCTGTTTTGTGTCTTTATCCGGAAGGACTAGGACCTTTCTCAAAGGGGAAAGAGGGGCCTGCAATGTCAAAGGGAGGTGTGATGTTGTAGCTGGGCTCTAGTGAAACTGATGACTTCTGTGTAAGTGTAAATATGCAAATGTAAGATGTATTTATATCTTTTGATTTCCCATATTATGTTTAGGTTGTAAGAGTGGCAACTTACGATTCCAGTGTGATGGCTTTGGAAATAACATAACTGTTTGTACCTTGTACTGAATGACAGAATAGCTCCGTGTTTGCCAGTTTCAAACAGCTTTATTTATGTTCGTGTCCCCTGAATTTTAGGTACCATAATTAATATTAGGAAATGTCACGGCCCTTTCCTTGATTATATGTATGCTTGTATTCATAAAATGTTATTTGTACAAACATTGCACAGACTATTTTAATACCACGAGTTGTCCTCTAAAGGTTCCGTGTTTCACGGGGATGTTCCTACCGAGGTTAGCACACTGCCTTTGTGTCAATTAAGCAAGCATCGTGTGCATTGACATTTTCTTTACAGGATGCATGATGTTACGATTCTACCTTAAATTTGTCTGAAGAAGCTAAAGGTTCAGAATTTTGAAGATACAGGATCTTAGACTTAAAAACACTTCGCTTTTAGTCCACCACTTTGTTTCAATTGAACCTTAGTATCCGGATGGCATTTCTGCATTGCTTTTGGGTGATGCCAGATTAATTTTATACCCTTAAAAACATAGTTTATTTATGGCAACGTTTAGGTGAGTGGTGAAAACATTTTTGTGGGTAAAAATTTTTAGTGTGTAAATTTTGAGACATTCATGTATGTATTTTCTTTGGCAAATCCCTCATATTTAAGCATACATGATAGTTCCTTGTTTGGAAGCTAACCAGAAAATCCTCTCTTACTGATAGTATACAAGCTTTTTGATTCACTGGTTTCAAGTTTATCACTTTCTGTCAAAAATTGCTTCTTTTCCCTTAGATTTCCCAATTCCTTCCACTCGCTAGAATTCATATTCATTTAAAGCTATACTGTGGTTTCTGACATTAAGCGGACAATTATACTTAGAAATTGGATAGTAGTATTTAACAAGATCAGTGAGTGTGTCTGTGTGTGCTTACATATGTGTTACATAAGAGCTGCATACTGAACTTTGTTAGTGCCGTTTTTCTTTTATTCATTTACAGTGTGTCTACGTGCCCTTGTGTTGGCAAAATGAGTAACATTGCCCAGCTCATTCCCCTCTTTGACTCACCCTGTAAAGTTAAGTCTTTCTATAGACTGTACCAGCGTGCGGTACCTCACTCGCCTCAGATGTTACCATTCCCTTAGTCTTCTTGTTGACATTTGTGTACACGTACATGTATGGAGAATCATGAATTGCATTCACGTGGTTTACTTTGGGGGAAATGGTTTTCTTATTTGCAATGTCAAGAAATTCGAGGTTATCGAAATTCCTCCCATGTTAGTTTAGATTATTTTATGTGCCTTTCATGAAATGTACGTTTCCATTCATTTTTATTAATGGAAGACCTGTCAGACCCAGATTGTGAAGCTCTGTATTAAATTCAACCATTATCTGAATAAATTTGAATGATGGAAAATAGGGTTTAAAAACCACGAAGAAGCACATATTGGTGACCATCATTGGTGAATCCCTGAAGTCTACTCTGTGTAACTGTGCTACTAATACATCCTAATAAATTTAAATTTTTAAAATTTTACAACCCTGTTGACTGAACTCATTTTGCGTTAGAACTTAGGTATCCATGTTCAGGAGTTTCCTTCCTGTTCAGTGTTTTGTCTTGTTGGCTTTACTTGTCTGAGAAGTTTGAGTTTGCCCTATCTACATGTTCTTCTAAAATTTGATATAAAAATTCCCTGCATGCAAGCCCCTTATGGGAATTCAGCTCCCTAGATCACCTTGCCCAAAACAAATGCTTCATCATTTTCTCTACAATCAGTTATTACCCTTTAGCTGCTGCTATAGTTTTGCTGTTGAATGTCCTCCAAAGACCCATGTATGATTTTTTTTTGTCCAAGGGTAGCTAGAAGGCAGGTGGTAGAATCTTGGAGAAGTTGGGGTCCTTAGGTCATGAGGGTGTCCTTTAGAAGAGGCTTGTGTGAATCTGGCCCCTTCTTGTTTTCTTTAATGCATGGCATAAGAGGTGAGTGGATTCATTGTCACATGTGCTTCCAGCATGATGCCTTCCCTCAGAGTTAAAATAGTGGAATCAATCTATCCAAACCCATAAGCCAAGATAAGCCCTCTCCCTTCATAAGTTTGTTATCACAGATGTGTTTTGTAGTTACAGAAGCTGCATAACATACGTGCTGAGTAACAACTTCATCCAGATGCATATAATTCAGAGGTAATATGTGATTCAAGACATTTAGGAATGCAGTCAAACACATAACCATTAACTTACTTAAAGCTTCATAAGAGAGAGAAAGACAGAGAAAGAGGACATTACTGAATCTTTAAGTTGAACTTGGCCATCTGGAACGCTGCATATTCTCTGCATCTCTAGTTGGGGAGTTCTTTTTCTCTGAATCATTACTAGTTTATGGTTGAAAGGGTGTTTTATCTCTTTCCCCCCTGTTTTCTTGCCTTTGTTGAGCTTCCCCTTAAAATTGTTGATGAACGTCAGTCAACCCCTTGAAATCTAGATTGGCATGCTTAATAATAGAATTGGGGCTATGTTGCCCTCTATTTTAATCCACACTGGCTCTGTCTTAATATAATTGAATATTATTGAAAGCCTCCTTGTCAAAGCCTTTCTTTCTTTGATCTCATATCAATGTTCCAGCTTCTTTTGTATACTATGTGCAAACAGTGCCTTGTGTTTGACTGAGGCTTTCTCTAAGTGTCATGTGCATATGCTTTAAAATGCTGCCTAGGTAGTTTCTCAGAAAGATGTGAGTCTATCTCCCCCAAGATCAACTATACTTCTCTGGAGCATATGCCCAAAGGAACTTTATCCTGCCACAGGGACATATGCTGAACCCTGTTCATTGCTGCTCTATTCATAACGGCCAGAAATTGAGAGTAACCTAGATGTCCCTCAACAGAAGAATGAATAAAGAAAACGTGGTACATTTGCACAGTGGACTATTAATCAGCTGTTTATAAAATGACATCGTATAATTTTCAGACAAATGGATGGAAGTAGAATAAAGCATTCTGAGTAATTCAGATGCAGAAAGATTAATATGCTATATATTCACTGTTATCTGAATAGTAACCATTAAATGTTAAGCTACAATCCATAGACCCAGAAGGTTACACATAGAGGAAGGGAGGGATTGGCAGTCAGAGAGCACATGGATCTCCCTGGGAGTGCAAAATAGAATAGATTTTTTGGATGGACTGGAATGGGCGAGGGAAGGTAGGATAAAGTAGGAAGGCAGAGTGGAAGTGGGATTGAGGGAGGGAGGAGACAGACAGCAAAAACTAAAGAACATCTGAGGGTTGATATAAAAACTTAGTGAAATGCAGTCTTCCTATGATATATAAAGGCAACCTTAATGAAGTTTCCAAATAATGATGGCGACAGAACACCAATTGCCCATCCTTTCTCATCAAACGAAGCTTCCAGTATCCAGACTTGATTTCAGCTAATTGAGATGTTGGTCAAAAGGATCCCATAGAGATTTACAACAACCCAGACTGTTGCTAAGAAAATAAGTTGTTCCCCACAAATTGACAGCAAGTCCCCATGGCTGAGGACAACACCCACACAACTCGCTGAACATGGAGAAGTTGAGCTGGTGCCTACATAAAACCTTTACTCCTACATTCTAGTACTGTTGGTGTGGGAACACTCTGCAGGCTACCAAAAGAGATACATAGAAACAAACCTAGCCACAAAACCTTTCAGCTAAATTCTGCTTTGACTATAAAATATACTGGGATAATGGTGGCACAGAGAATAGGGGAGTAACCAACCAATGTCTGATTTGACTTAAAGCCCACTCCATGAGAATGATTGCTTGGTTGTCCAAGAACAAGGGACAAGATAATAACCAAGCACTATATATATATGTGTGTGTATGTTTGTGTGTATGTATGCATATATGTATATATACATATATTTATATTTATAAAAACATATAATACATATAAATAAAATTACTCCTAAAGATATTCTTCTATACTCATAAATTAGTATCATTTTCAGCCATCATCAGAGTAGCTTCCTCTTGAAGCAGATGGGAAGAGTTGCAGAGACCCACAGCCAGATATTACACAGAGAGAGAGTTCTTGAAACACACAGCTATGTCTCCGTCACATTCCTTCTGTAAGGGTTCAGGAAACCCTGTGGAAGAGGAGGTGGAAATTGTGTTAGACCCAGAGGAGATGGAGGACACCTGGAGAACAGGCCACTCGGAATCAACTAAGCAAGGCTCTTAAGAGCTCACAGAGACTAATGCAGCAAGCACAGGGCCTACAGGATTCTGTGCTATGTACTCTACATATATATTATAGCTTTCAGCTTAATATTTTTATGGGACTCCTGAGTGTTATGAACCAGTGGGTCTCTCTGGCAAGCTTTCTTTTGAGTCACCAACCAGCTCCAAAATCATGGCATGTAGACTTATTGTTAGTTATGAATGCTCAGACTTAGTTTTTTGCTTATTTCATTCTAGCTATTATAACTTATTTTAACCTGTTTCTCTGCATCTATATTTTGCCTTGGGACTTTCTACCTTAATTTTGATCTGTATGTCCTGCTTTCACTGCTTCCTCCATATTTGGCTGCCTAATGACTGACTGGCTGGCTGGTCCCAGTGTGTCCATCCTCCCTCTTTCTCTCTCCTCTCTCTCTCCCCTCTTTCTCTATCTCTCTTTCTCTCTCTTTCTACTTATTCTTTCTGTCAGATAACCCCTCCAACCTCTCTTCTGTCCCTCTACTTCCTAGCTATTGGTCATTTAGCTTTTTATTAGACCAGTCAAGTGCCTTAGGCAGGCAAGGTGAAACAGCATAACATCTTTATATAATTAAACAAATGCAGCATAAACAAAAGTAGCACACTTTTATATGGTTAAAGCAATTTTCCTCAACAGTTCTCTTAAGCCTGCTCTTGGAGCCCATTTCCTTCTGTTGGGCTGTTTTTCCCAGCCTCACTGTGGTGGTTTTTGTTTAATCCTCTTAATTCTTATTTTTGTCATGTTTGGGTTGTTATCTCTTAGAAGCCCATTCTTTTCCCATGAGAGAAAGAGAGTGGATCTGTAGGGGAAAAAGTTGTTGAGGAACTGGGAGGAAAAGAGTAGGGGAAACTGTAATCCAGATATATTTATGAGAAAAGAACCCATTTTCAATTAAAGGAAAAATAGATATATAACAATTATTTTAAAAGCCTGCCTAGGGCATGGAATGGCATTTTTTTTTTTGTTATACTTTAGATTCTGCCATCTCTCTTCTGTCTGCTATGGAGAGTTGTGATGTGGGATGTCCTGTTTACGTGTTGCTTTTATTGGTTAATGAATAAAGTTGTTTTGGCCTATAGTAAGGCAGAATATAGCTATGCTGGAAAATACATAGGAAGAGAGTAGACGGAGTAGAAAGATGCCATGTAGCTGCCAAAAGAGAAGGACACACTGGAACCTTAGGAACCTTAGCAGCAGGCCACAGCCTTGTGGCAGTACATAGTTTGATAGAAATGGGTTAATTTAAGATGTAAGAGCTAGCTAGAAATCTACTAGAGTCATTGGCCAAACAGCGTTATAATTATTATAGTTGCTTGTGATTATTTGGGTCTGGGTGGCCAGAAAACAAATGAGCTGCCTCCTACAAAATGGCACCCATACGTTTGGGGCTAACCAGCATGACCCGCCACATACTTCTGGTCTGGGCTTGTGAGCCCACACACTTCTGGTTAGGGTGCTTGTATGCCCTCTAGGGGTTAGGGGAAAAGTAACTGAAAGAATACCTGTTGTTCAGCATCCCCGCCTGAGCAAGTAGCTGGATTAGGTCTTCTAGGCATACACAGAGGGATTCCTGCTGCCATACACACAGATATCTCCAAGCTGCACAGCATGCTACATGACAGATTTAGCTTTTACTCAGACAAAAAGGGTTTAAGTGTTACATGGTGATTCCCAGAGTTGAGGTGGTGAGCATGGCTCCCACCCAGAGCTGGCAGAAAACATACCTCTGCCAAACTGAAAGGCAAAGAGAGGTGGAACCAGCACCCAGGGCTGCCTCAACCATACTGCTTGTCATTTTAAAATGCTACTTGTCAGAAAAGGATTTCAGATACACAATAGGACAGATTCAGACAAAAAGGACCTCAAAATGAGACACAGTGTGTTTAAAAATGTACATAGGCTTGGGAGAGAGGAGAAAAAGATTATAGACAGTTATAAAGTGAAGTAAAGTCCTTAACGAGACAGTAAAAGTAAAATAAGAATACAGACAGTCATAGATAAAAGGAGTAAACATAAAATAAATATTAAAAAAGTTATAGAATAAAAATATAAGCCATGTAAAGATGGAAAATTCAGTCTGGATTATTCATATTATTGTGTTTCCTTTGAATTTCTTGACTAAAGAGAGAAATTTGATTCAGGGGCCTGCTAAGCTAAACCAACATAAATATTTTAAAGTCATCTTGACCTCAAAATTTGGGTCTAAGGATATCTTGCTTTGGAAAAGAGGTTCTTCTTTTGTTTCCACAGGAGATGAGAACCTGTTGATTCTATCCAGGTTTATGTGGTTTGATGGAACAAGACCCCTCAAAAGGTCTGCATGACCCTAAAAATAATTTGCGCAACAAACAGCAGGAAGCAGTTTGGAAAAAACTATGTCAAAATTCCCAAAATGATTGTTTATAAATGTTTGTTTTCACTTAAAGGGGATTGATTATAAATGGTTAAATGGTCACAGTCAAACTCTTTCTTTAAAAAAGGGTAGGGGAGATATAATATAAAGATGAATACTTTGCATTGGTATGATTTTGCTTTGGTTTATTGATAAAAACTTGCTGTCAGTTTTGTTATAAATATATTTCTATTCTTATTTAAGGTTATATGTTTATAGAGATTATTTAAAATGTAATATATAGGCCGGGCGGTGGTGGCGCATGCCTTTAATCCCAGCACTCGGGAGGCAGAGGCAGGCGGATCTCTGGGAGTTCGAGGCCAGCCTGGTCTACAAGAGCTAGTTCCGGGACAAACTCCAAACCTACAGAGAAACCCTGTCTCGAAAAACCAAAAAAAAAAGTAATATATAATTAAAAATTATAGATTAATAGAGTCATTTATAATAGTCAAGCTTATAGTCATATTATTTAGGTTTTCTTAATATATAAAGATATATTTCAGTTAGATAAATAACCTTCAATGCTTCAAAGACCTATAGAATATGGCATTTAAAATGTTTTAAGAAATTAGGCTTTTCTTGACGTGAGACATGTCTGCTTGTGGTAGCACAAATTACTTCAGAGAGGATGACTGAAGAAACTCATTATACAACTTGCCTTCATTGTGACAAGGCTGGCCATTTGGGCAATAAACTGCTCTTGCCTGGACTGATTGATGGTATGCTGTATGAACTGAACATGTAGGACCCAAAGAAAAATGAACATGCCTAAAAGTGAGACAGTCCTTCAGGGTTCTTGCTTTATAAAGAATATGCCAAATATTCAGCAGGACACAGAAAAAAGTGACTGACAAACTTTGCCATTACAAGGCAGAACAAATCTTCAAATTTTCTATTGTATAAAAAGTCTGCTGGATACTATGGGCCTGTAGCCTGAAGATTGATGTCTCAATATTACAGAAGAACTTTGAGTGACTGTCCAGGCAGCGAGATGTCTCCTTCAATTCTAGAGTTTTAGATGTTGCTTACAATGCACTTCCTGTTTACTTAGGTAATATTATATCCTTCTGGAGTCTTCGATGGAGTTGAAGACTAGATAATTATAATTATAGTTTTCCTTAGTTATGACAAAGATAAGTTAGATATAAAACTTTAGGTTCACAAAGATAGGATAGATGACTAAATACTGTAATTCTTGCTTTATACCTATTTTGTTTTATGTATTAAAACAAAACATAACATTTTGCTATGTTAAAGTTAAAACCTTCCTATTTATTTAGATAGAAAAGGGGAGATGACATAGGATGTCCTTCTGTATATGTGTTGCTTTGATTGGTTAATGAATAAAGCTGCTTTTTTCTATATCAGAGCAGAATATAGCCAGGCTAGAAAAGACATAGAGAGATCAAAGAAAGAGTCAGGGGGACACCATGTAGCTTCCAACAGAGGAGGACATGTTGGAAACTTAGGAACTTTACTGGTAGGCCACAGCCTTGTGGAGATACACAGTTTGATGGAAATAGATTAATTTAAGATATCAGAGCGAGCTAGTAAGACGCCAGAGTCATTGGTCAAACAGTGTTGTAATTAATATAGTTTCTTTGTGATTATTTAGTTCTGGGCAGCTGGGAAACAAATAAGCAGTCTCCTATTACAGGGCTATGCAGAGCGGAGCCCTTTTGGGTACTGCCATTCCAATCACATTCTTATTTCCTGTCTCTTGGCTTAAGCCTGACAAATCTGATCACACATCCATGAGCAGGGGATCCAGACTAATGCTCATACAGTCTAAGTTTCCATCCTTAGAGCCAGTAACACTTTAGTGTTCGTAGGATACCCTTCATTTCAGAACATCTCTGAAAAACCACTCTTCTATTTAACCCAATTCAAGAATGCTCAACCTCTTTGAAAAGTGGAAATGTGTGAGTTCTCACTGAATTCTGCCAACTGATAGAGGTGACATCTCTGATAGGCTAATTTTCCACAGCCAAATCAAGATTTCAAACCCACGATTGCTTGTCTGTCAGAGGTATTTAAAGAATTATCTTATTTCCAGAGGAGCCATCATAAGACTCGCCCACTTCTCTGCACTCATGGCTTTGGAGTTTCTCTGAACACTAATGCAATTTTAGCTCACAAAACTACAGTACCAGATATGCTGGTATCTATATTGTCAATGTGACAATATAGTGAAGGGCACAATAGTTATATATTTTTGCATGTTTTTTTTTTGTCTGTAGAACTACTCACTACCCTTCTTATTGTTAATGTGTTTATTTAATAATGTGATCAGTACTGCAACTGTTATCATAGATTGCTTAGTATGCTATTCCATAGCAGTCTGGGTTCACAGTCTGACTCCCTTACTAATTGCTTAACTTGGGCATTGTTACTCCATCTTGCTTTGACTCATTTTTATCATCTTAGGAAAGTGGTACAAAATAGACCGTTCATCTTAATGGTTGCTGTCAATTTGACGTTTATGTGAATTTTAACCACACAGAAGAGAGTACAGTATTTGTGAAACCCTCACAAATGTTGTTGTTATTTAGGTATAAAGAAGATTTCTTATTCACTCATTCATTCATTCATTCATTCATTCATTCAGTGTATGTGTGTGTGTGTGTATGTGTCTGTGTGTCTGTGTGTGTACCCATAGAGACCAGAGATGCATCAGATTCCCTGGAGCTGGGGTCACTGTCTGTTTGGCACTTCCTCCTCCGTGTGCTGGGAACCTGATTCCCACTCTTAACTGCTGAGTAACTTTTTCAAACCCCATTTTAGGATTTGGAGATTTAAATCATAATCAGTGCTTAACAAACAGATATTGGTGAGCATTTTGTGTGAAATGCCTCAAAAACTATCTACATAGTTCACCTTTATGGTTAAAATCCTTCTAGTGTCTTATGTGGCTACTGATACTGGAAAAGTCAAATGAGAGAAAAATGATGCTCTCAATTTTGGGACAGCTGTTATTTTTAATAATGTAGTGAAATCTATGGAAGATTTGCAATTTTAAAGTTAACTTAGGAAATTTTCTTTGATTTCCTTTTCATAACCCTGCCTTCATAGTTAAAATACATTTAGATTCAGTTTTGTACTTCACAATCCCATTGGCCTGTTTCCCAGGCATTTTACCCTCACTGCTTTGGTGTTTATAGTGTTTTTTTTTTTGAATTTACTTCGATTTTCTTAGTTACATTAAAAGTTATAAAACACATATCATCAAGTCTAGAGACACCCAAGTTGCAGACAAGAATTGACTGAATTGCCCAGACGAAAACCAGGGAAGCTTGACTGTTATAGCCTTGCTATGTATGCAATGCTGAGTACCAGGCAAATAATCAAGCCTTCACAGCTTTTGTGATTTTGTTGCCAATACTTTTAACTTTATCCATAGAATGAAGATTGCTACCATTGTAAAGGAAGAGTAATTATAATTAAATTATAAATGATTGAAAATTAGATTTGTTGAAGAAAGCATACATGGAAGACCAACCTAAGTAGGTACTCTTCATCTAGTACTGATTAATAATGGTGCCATTCCTATTTGAATGTTATAATGCATTGTATCTTTAAAGAAGTTTATAGAGCAAGACCCTGAGAACACAAGACTAATGAAATGTCTTCTCCCTCTGCAATCTTTGAAGTATGCTGTGGTTTGAATGTGACTGATATTTGACAACTTAATACCAAATTCAATATGTTGTGGCATTTGGAGGTCAGGACTCTAGGAGGCAGATATGACTGGATGAACTAAGGAGGCCTGGGTCCCACACTGAAATTTGTGGCTTTATAGAAAGAAAGAGGAAACTCTGAACTCAAATTTTACATCCTTACTGTGTGATGCCCTGGCAGCTTCCTGACATTAGATTTTAAGCCTCCCCAGCTGTATGAAGTACATTTTTGCTCTTTATAAATTTTCCAGCCTTGCATATTATGTGAAAGTGGCAGGAGACGCTAAGATAGGGGTTTTTGCTATTTCATGACTTCACAGACATTCCAAGCAAAAATACGTTTACGATTTCAGTGCAGCTTCCTGTTTTACCTAATTAGATTTGTAGTTTTGTAGCATTTTTATCCTCATTTTGATTTGTTACCAAACTACCAAATAACTGTGCACTTTCACTGTGAACCTCGTCCTCAAGATGAACCAATGTAGAAATGTAATTTGATTACCTCAAATTTTCTGGATTCCATGTTTGGATCACAGTCATTGTCTATGAAAGCTACAGAATATCATCCTGTTACTGCTTTGGAAATCAAAAGACTGAAGCTAAAGCTGTCTCGGAGCTTTCTTTATTTTTCATTGAATCGGATGGTATTTTCTCAGATTTTAGCCTGTTGTGTCGGCTGTCCCTCTAACATCTTCTTTACTATGGCTTACATGGGACATGCTTCTCAGTGCTCCCCTATGCATAAGGTTCCTTTATTTCCAGCACACAGAATTACCCTTTGTAAGTGACAAGGTCTGGGACCCTATTGCACAAGCCAGTCTACCTATTATAAATACAGCTTTAGTTTTCAGACAAGGAATAACCCAAAGTCTGGTAAAGTTTCCTGACTGAATTCAGAGTGGAAAGCTTAGAGTCAGTCGACAGGGCCCCTATCTTCTCTCTGGAGGCCCCATATTTGCTGCTCAAACAGCCTAGCTCTACAGTCAGATGAAAATGCTATTGTAGCAAGAATCATTAGAAATATAAGCCCACATAGCTTTTCTTTTTCTCCCAAAGCAAATCTGTTTGATCTCCATGAAAGGGTTTCTAAGTTTAATAGCAGAAGACACACTAAAAAGTTAAAATTTAGATATGAAAGGAGTGAATATTAGAGTCACTACTATAGTGACTCATCTCTGTGAGGGACTGGACTATTTCGGTTCTAACGTGCTGTGGTTTGAATGGATGGAATACGGCCTTTCCTGCAGAGGGAGGAAAAAGCCCAATTTTCATTTCAGATCTGTCGTCTGTAGCAGAACAGACGAGCATACGTTTGGAAGTCCAAGGTCTAGAAGTGAACTTTGGAATTATTTTTAGTCCTGATACTTGGAGATGGCTCATGGCGTAGCAGAAAATTCCTAAGCATAGGTTTACCGCCCCTCTCCCAGTGTTTGCAGCCAAGTCACAAGTGCAGAGTGTTGTTGTGCTGTGGTTTTTTTGAAAATATGTTTCGACTCCCCCTTACAATTCCTTACTCCTTCCACACTTCCTACAGCACAAGGTTAGACCACGCATGCATGAGAGGCAAACCTTCCTAATGTGGTTCAGAAGGAGTGGCTTCAGGAGACAAGGAGGAGAAAGGAAGCTGGAGTTCCGAGGATCTAAATCAGCAGGACACCAAACCCCTCCAGGAGTCACTTGAACAGCTTTGGTTTTGAGAATGATGACAAATGGTTATTTAATAGTCCATAAAAATCTTCTAATCTGTCTGGCTGAAGCTTCCCAGATTGCAATTTTCTTTTTGACTAGGTTCATATGGCTCATCAGAAAGGTTGCTAGACATATGTGCATATCCAAGCAAATCCAAATATATATATATATAATATATTATATATATATATTTAAGGATGGTGTATAACACATACATTAGAAGATGTCAGTAATTTCTTTTATAATTTACTAAAACTATCAAGATGTTTAGCCATGGCTTTCTGGGACGATCTTCATTTGTACTATGGAGAAGCTTCTCTGATTAGGCTTGATAGTAGACAAAAGGTGAGATTAGAATGTAGTAAGAAAGAATTCGGATCCAGTAAAATGGAGGCAGTAGATTATTCTCTAAGCTACATGACCTCTTTCACTCCAGGATGCTGGCTAGGTTTCTAGTACGAGGATGACTTCCCTACTCTTGAGTAGGTCTTTGCTCCATTTGGACAGCTATTGATCACCACTAGCCTATGTGTGCCATTTATTGCTCCTTTGCAGATCTTTGCCAAGATGATCGTTGCTGTGGTTCATGGATGTAAGAGTAATTGCGTCCCTCCCTTGATATCATGCATAGTATAGGTTTTCATATAATTCTAATCATTAGTTTTTGAGTGTATTCAGCAAGAGGGGCTTACCTTCAACTTCTGAGTGACAACCAAGGGCTACAACCATAGTCTATATTGTTTAAGGACTCACTGGACTACCTGCCCAACCATTCTAAAGGATATGTATTGTGTTTGGTATGAAGGTGTTGTTAGTCTACGCTTCCTCTGGGGATCATTGTCAGCCTGAGTAGCTTAACGTTCATATTTGTTTATATATATATGTGTGTGTGTATAAAATGATTCCTTAGGGCTTTATTAAACACTGATGCTATTTGTCTCTCATCTTTTTTCCTCTTTATTCCTTGACTTCCTTCTCCCCAGTGAAGCTCCCCTTTACATTTTTCTGTTTCACACTTCACATTGTCTGTCTATGAAAACCTGTATGCGATTCCCATCTCAAGAACAACCACATATTATCTTGGTCCATTTATATTTCCCAGGTTTCTGTGGTTACTCCGTGATGCATATTCACACCTGAAGATTTGGAACTTCATATGAGAGTGAACTTGTGGTGTTTGTCTTTCTAGGTCTGGGTTACCTTACTAAATAACCTTTTGAGATGCGTTGATTCGCTTGAAATTTTCATTTTGCTCTACAGATGATTAATATTCCATTGTTCATGTGTACCACATTTTCATTTTATATATAATATCACATTATACAGTATACATTATATACATGTACCTTTTTTTATGTACTGTCCAAGGTTAAAGGACATTTAGGATGTTCCCAATTCCTGGGTTTTGTGAATTGTGTGGCAATGAACATTGTTGAATGAGTATCTGTGAATGAAGATGGTAGATCCTGGGGAGCTCAGCCTTAATGGACCCACATACATTAAACTTCTAGCATCTCTAGCTTATTGAACTGTAGCAGATCTTTCTCTGTCCTTCCAGCCAGCTCCTAAATCACATCCCAGCTCAGTCACTAGCTTGGAATTCACACCTCTTCCCAGGCTATCTACATATTTACAAAAGAGAAGGAGCAACAGATCCTGAGCTTTTGTTAGGGTAGCAACAGCCTGAGAACTTGGCTGTCATACAATGTAAAAATATGGGCCCACAACACACACGGACAGTATGCTATATTTATGCCTTTGTACATACACACATGTATGTGCATGTATGCATGCATACACACACAATGCACTTATGTGTGTGTGTGTAACAATAATAAAGAAACAGAGAGATTTGATGGAGACTCATTTATAGCTGAACATTCCAAGATCTCTCACTTTCTGTATAATGTCTGTCTGTGGGTCTCTGTATTTGTTTCTATCTGCTGCAGGAGGAAGGGTAATTGATGATGACTGAACAGGGATCTATGAGTATAGCAAAATGTCATTAGTAGTCATCTTGCTGTCATTCTTTTTTAAAGAACAGAAGTATTAGGTTTTACTCTAGGTCCCTGGGCTATCTAGTCTCATACATCACACAGAGACACGGTGACATTTTCAAAGCCATGCAGATGTGCTTTCTTTTCTAATTAAATATTATAATTTCTATATAGTTACTCTCAAGGACAAGTGGACAAATTGCCCTGGTGAGAAATGTACAGTTGTCTGCTCCTCTTATAGGCAGGCACACTGTGGTTATGCTCTGAGCACAAAGGCAACTTGAAAAAGTACATATTCCTTTCAATAACTCTTACTTCCCCTAATCAATTCTAATATTTTAATTTTAGTTTGATAAAACCAAGGTCAACACTTTCTGTGCACAGCTTCTTCTTTCTTAGCTTGCCACAGAGAGTTGGATGAGATGCGAACTACTCCATGGTTGTTATTGCTTGTACACTAAGTTCCGTTTTTCTCCAATATTTAGGATCAGAATGAAAGTGCGTTTCCTCTGCCTTGCACCTGATATCTCCAGATCTCAAGGCTGACCCTGCTGCAGCCTGGTCTACAGCTTTGAGTGGGCCCCAGGATTCAGGATCTCTCTAGAAATCTCTAGAAATGAGATAATTTAAGTGACATCCCTTTATAGTTGTAGCTAGGGTTAAATAGGTTAATTGGTCATGTGATGTACCAGACATATAATAATATGGCAATTCTAAGCAACTGCAATTTCATGATGGTGATGAGAACATGAGAACTAGAGGCTAGGAAGAAAGAGATGAGGGACAGATGTTGCCAACAATTAAGTGGTATACAGAGAAAAATGAAGTGGAACTCTAGAAGAAATGCCATCTTTGCCAGTCCAGTCCAGTTCATCTCCACTATCCTGGCATGCAGTGTTAAAACACTATACTGTCAGAATGGGCTTGTGGTTATAGTAAGTAAAATCAGTAAGGTTAGGTTGGGGATTTTAGTTTATGGAGGGAAAATACTTTTTCACTGGTCCAAGGAAGGACTGAGGCAGAGGGAAAGCATTTCTCTGTTCTTTGCCAAACTGCTCCTGAGAGAATGGTCAGATTGAAAGCCAAGATTTTCTTGAGTATTCAATCAGAAAACAAGCAATAAAATCCAATTAAGCTTTGATTTTCTTCCTATTTATGTAGTAACAAATATGCACAAAATTAATGACTTAGAGTGATAATTCAGTCTTATAAATTCTGTAGATAAGATAGCTTCCAACATAAGACCTTGGTATCCATCCTAAGTATTATAATACATATAAAAAGATAAATGGATGTGTGAATTGTGCATGTGTGTGTGTGTGAGTGTGTGTTGGTTGCTCATTTGCTGTTGTGCACACATTTATGTCAAAACAAAAGGCAAGAATTGGGTCTCTTTTCTTCATTACTCTTCACCTTTATTTCTATTGTTTGTTTGTTTATTTGTCTGTTTGTTTCTTTTGAGACAGATTGTCTCTTGGAACCCAGAACTAATCAGATCTGCTAATCTGTCTGGCCAATGAGTATCATGAATACTGGAATCTTATGGTCTTCTGTTCCTTTGGCCAACCCTCCATTTCAGTCATAGGTGGGCTCTTTTATGTGGGTTCTGTGGAACTGAACTTAGGTTGGCACAAGTTTAGTTCTTTATACAGCAGCCAGGTTAAGCTGTCTTCTCAGGTACCTGCAAAACACTTTAAAAAATGAAAATAGGTCCACAAGCCTTCACTTGACCTGGGGACATCACAGAACTTTGAGTCCTTATCCTTTTTAGCTTCTAGAAACTGTGCACAGTCCTTGGCCCATGACTGCTGCCTCTGTCTTCAAGGCTCACAGTGTCACGTCTTTCCTGTAGCCTTTGCTCGGTCTTAACATATGTCACGTGCATTATGACCTTTTTGCCTTCTTTGTAGGATCCTTGTGAGAACTCTGCTCTTGCCTGGATAATCTGGGACTATCATTTCATCTTCAGATCTTTAATTTAAATCATCTGCAAACTCCCATCCACGATGGAAATTGACCTAGCCAATGCTTCTCAGATGAGAGCCTAGCACCTTTGCAAGTTCATTTCATTGCACTGGTATCACCAAAGAGGTGCTCAAAACCCAAAAGCCAGCCTGTTCAAGATGAAAGGGTCGGCATTTTAACAACGCTGTGCACATGCTCAGTCAGTTACCTGCAATTTTTAAAGTCAGAATCAGGAGCTCGTTGAAAAGTACGGTCGACATTTCAGTGTGTGTCTTTAGATGAAAATGAGTGGTAATGAAAAGGATCTTAAACCAAGTCATCCTATAATAGAGAAAAGAATCCATAGAAAGTAATGGAGCATGAGTTTGGGTGAGGGCTTTTTCTTTCTCGTCAAATTAAGCTGAAAATTATTTTAAAAAAATGTGTGGACTGCCATGTTTACTGAAATTTAGATGATAATTTTAAATTTGCTGTAATTGAATTAAAAATAAAGAGAAGTTGACCACTTGTCATGGTTTAATAGTAAGACAATAATAATAATTAGTAATAACAATAATAATAAGTAATAGAACCTGTCTGACTTCCAATTTTGTTTCCATGGAATGGTCATACAGAGTTGTTATTCTAAGACTTTCTCTGAAACCTTGAGATCCCTAAGCACCTCGTCCTCTACCTCTTAAGGCCTATATGATGATGGTTCAGATGGTGCAAACAATGTCTCCAAGAAGCTTGGTAACTGAGCTTAATCCCTAGAACCCACACAGTGGAGACAGAAAACTGACCACAAGTTGTTGTCTGACTTCACAAGTGAGTTAACTCAAAAGTATGTGTAAAACAACAACCAGCAACAACCATGACAAATTTGAAAAATAGAAAATTAAGGTGAGGAGAGATAGTAGAAAAAGTTGGTGAAAAAAATGTGTAGTAAAGTTAGGAGAGCAGAGGCTCTGAACAAAGGTGTGGTAGATGGGCAATTAAAAGGTTGTGTTCTGGTGCTCTGGTGGCCCACAGGGAGATGGTTTACAGTGAAGGAAGATACCAGTCTTATCACTGACCTGAATATGCACGAGAGATGTTGTCCAGTTTTTAGAGCTACTATGATAGCTGTCTTCAATTATTTCCAGAGCAAAGCCAGGAATAGCTGATATTTCAATTCTTTCTCTTTAAAGAGACTTTATGACTGTTGCATGAATGAATCTTCCGGTCCCTAGTTCTTGGAGGTATAGAGTCTAGAAGATGTGCCAAAGGCTGACTGACTAGATTCCCACTTAGGTTAGTTTTAAGAGCCCAGTGAGGCTAAGAGTTATTACAATTAAGAATGTCATAAATGAGTATGCACAATGCACATGATGTAGGGGATATACACACATATATATATACACACATATACATATATATATGCATCTAGATATCAAATATGTAATGAAAATTAAAGAAGTACATCTCCATGTGACATGAACTTGCATTGTCTTTGGGGTCTTGTTTTCCTGTTCCAGGTCATAACTGTCTCTGACTTCTGTACATCTGAGTAGTACTTAGGTTTTTGTGCTCAAATTGCCTTGCACATTTTTATTCCCTTAGCATATATATAATATATATGCATGTGCTTATTTATATACATATGCCATATGTATATGATATATACCTGTACACACATGAAAACACCCTTTAGCTAAATATTTAGTTTTAGACACATGACCCCAACTTTTGATCTCTTCATAGGACTTCCTTTTATAGATATTCAAGAGTGCGATATTCATCCACCTTGCCATATGCTGTTCCTAACATATTTTCACTGGTAAATCTTAATTTCTTTAATGCTCATGTACTACATTATTTAGTAATTTTCCACCACTGACCATTTTGTTCATTTCCTCATCTTGGATAAACACAGCTGTAGAACCCTCCTCTTCAGCAGATAGTTGGGGAATGTGGTAAGTAGACACAGACACTCACACTTTGGTCTTTCCTAAATGAGAGAGACTGTTGTTCAAATTGCTTGCAGTTTATTCGTAGCTTCAAGAATACCTGGTTTCATTATGCTGGCAGCCAATTTGCAGCAGGGTTACAAAGTGCATTCTCTGAACAGCTGCCAGGAGGCAGAGCTTGTGAAATTTAGAGTTGATCCTCTAGGAACATCTGTGTTGCTTGTTCAAACTCAGCCTGGGTTTAGCCCCAGCCAGTCTGGTGAACATCCTGTACTGGGAAGTACATCCTGAGAAAATAAATATTTATGTAAGGTCTGTTTGCTTACAGCTAAAAGACAGTGGGCATTCCATCCTGTGAAGGTGTCTGCGAAGGCAAGGGCACTGTAGCAAAAACAGAGGAAAAACTGTCGGACTATGAACCACAAGGGGCCAAATTACTTCTCTGTACAGAGTGTGAAAAAAGAATAATTTTCCATTGAATTAGCTCCCTAATTCTTGGACCAGTGAACGACTGGATCAGAGAAGTGTGCATTTTAAAGGGTCCTTAAGTTGACTACAAAAACTTGAGCAGGTCATGGAGATGAGAAGTTTGATTATATTTGTAGAGCAAACCACTTAGACAAGTTATGCTAAACTCATATTAGTAAATAATATAAAAACCTTCCTCCTATTTCATGCTAAGTCCAATTAAAGCTTTTCAGATAAGCTATGCTCTAACCCTACCTGTCTATAATTTACCAGGCTTATTTCTCACTACCTTCTCCATAATTTCACATTATCTCATTAGTTTGGTCTTCTCAAAGCCACAGGAATGGACGTACTCATTGTCAACACTCTGCTTTTCCTCAAATGACCTTGTCTTACTCCTCTGATATAAATAGCTAGATGGGTTTTTCGTAACTCTTGTATTTTAAATCACTATAGTGAGAAACCTCACCAAGCTTAAAGAAATTCCAGTAGGTATAAGAATCTCCTTTTCTAGAACTTCTAACATTCACTTGTAGAAAATTAAGAAATATTTTTCCTCAGTCTTACCTTCCATGACTCCAAGGAAGCAATACCGTGGGGAAATCTGCGAGAGTCCAAACTCAAATTCCATACACTGTCTTCCAATGGTTGACCATAGTTTCTAAGACTCTGGTTTATTCTCTTATTTCCACTGGGCATCTCCCTTGTTCTCTAAGGCCCTGATGAAACAAATAACTATCCACGTCCATTGGTGGCTCCTTCCTGTAAACAAGATGGCCTATCCGTTGGTCAAACAAAAGAGACCAAATGCACATCCATACAAACTCAAACATATTTGTTGCCATCTGGTTTTCTTTGAAATGTGTCTGTTGTTCACTTTTAAAGTAAAGCAAATCTAGACAAGAAGTAGATTCTGAGCACTTTGTGACCCAGTGTTAGCAAAGATGATCCACCCAGTCTCTCCCTGTATTTCTCTGTGATGACTTCATTACTTTTTACTTTTTGTTTATTCATCTATCTATCTATCTATCTATCTATCTATCTATCTATCTATCTA
>JABTXL010001700.1:4248978-4294347 GCA_025134845.1 Neodon shergylaensis
TCTATCTATCTATCTATCTATCTATCTATCTATCTATCTTTCTGTTTAGCTGTCTGAATTTTATTTTATTTTGTGTGTCTAATTATATGTGTGCCCTGTATGTGTAGGTAACCATAAAGCCCCTTGATCAGAAGTTACAGGGACATGAGCTGTGAGCTGCCTTCTATAGGTGGTGGGAGCTGAACTCATGTTCCCTGGAAGACCAATAAGGACTCAAGTTCTGAGTCATCTCTCCAACCTCTGACATAATTCTTATTTTCATTTCCTCACTTTTTTTTTAGTTCTTTGAGACCTTGAAACAATATATTTTAGTCATATCCTCCCTTTCCCATAATTTTCTCAGATCTTCCCCCACTTCCCTGTCCACAGAGCTTTGTGTCCTCTCTTTTAAAATAACCCGTTAAGTACAGTTGACATTGCCCAGTAGTCCTGGATATGTGTGAGTGTCCACTGGACCATGATCAACTCTCCAGGGGCCGCACCCTCAAAGAAAACACACTCTCCCTGTCCCAGCCACCACTTGTCAAGTCCTAAACAAACTCAGGAAATAGCTAACTGTGGTGCCTATTTAACACACCAAAGCTCAAACTGGCCTCCAGACTCAAGCTCTGAGCACCTGTTACAGGGTCCTGGGCTAGGCCCTCCTCAGGACATCTCACCCACCCCCTTCCCTAAACTTTTCCAGCCCCTGAACTTTGATTCCTCCCCCCACAGCTTCTTTTTGCTATGCAAACCTGCCATTTCAGCCCTGTGTTTTTGTCCTCCTGTCCTCAGCCATTTCTTGGTCTACTTGCCCTTTATCTGACCTCTCTCTTTTCCTCCTTTCTTGCTCCACCTCTTCTCATGGCTCTGTTCTGTCTGGACTTTTCCAGATGCTTCTGGATTTAATCTCCCTCATATATACAGTAAAATCCTTCTTTTTCAACCACAGCTTGGAGTGATCATATTCTCATTGCCATTCACTATAAATTGCCAGTAGCTCCTTAGTTAGAAGTAGAACTTCATGCCAAATTCCCCCATCCATGCTGAGATTTTATTTGACCTGTTTGTTTATGAAAACTTTTCAACCTGTAGCAAAGACAGCTGCTTTTCATAGTTTCAGGTCAGTATGCTCTGAACCGAATGAAAGATACTATTTCTCACCCAGCATGAGCCTAATCTCATGAAAGACTCGTCCTGCCTGGGCCCCATATCTAAACCTCAGACAAATACACTTATTCTTGAGGGAGACAATTTGGTGCTCTGCTAGCACTGGATCCTAGCGGTGGTTGTGTCAACATCCGTTCTTGACAACACAAAGGAAAGAATGAGATACACCATATAGATTGATACTTGAGAGTTCTTGTTCATTCTCCCTCTCCTCACAAGTTAGGACACATCACTAAAGGTTTTGTTGGAGGCGATGTGTGTGTGTATGTATGTGTGTGTGTATGTGTGTGTGTTTAAGCTTTCCAGATTGACTGTTTAGGGAGTTCTAGAATAAGTGCCCAAGATCCCTGAGAAGTCACTTTCCTCTGATCTTAGAGACTGTGTGGTTTGGTTTACTGTCCAAACATCCTCATCCCCACATGAATTTCTTTCTGAGGAACTGAGATTAGGAAGAATTACTTGCAAGCTTTTCTTGGCTCCACTGGCATTTCAGATGGTTTTGCATAATTAAAATCTCAGTGATCCTTTTGGTAAGACTTCCTTTCCAAGGAGGGTCACAGACATAAATGCCTACAAGGGAAGAAGTGGACAGGAGAGACTCACAAAGCACACCCACTGGTACTCAAATTCAAACTTTGTTCAATGGATTCAGAACTCCAAGTTCCAACTTCCTAAAATTATGTAGAAATGTGGGGACCTAGAGCAAAATTAGCTGCTTTAGATACTTATCCTGTTCAAAGACAGGTTTCAGCACAGTGTTCCAATTGCAGTTTATGGGGCCACTTTAAAAAAAATGGAGGAAAAAAAGAGAAAGTTTTCTGTCAGAACATCTTCGCAGGGTGGACCAAATGGACTCCACAACCACTCATACTTCCTGATTATGAAGCCAAGCAAATTCAGGATTTTGAGCTTGTCTCTCTTTCATTATCTGACCAGAGTTCAGAGCTGTCCAGCTGCACGATGTCTGTCATCCCTTTCTGCTCACCAGGGCAGAGTGGCAACACCTAAGCTCCAAGAACAGGGGTCTTACCTAAAATCATGTCTAAAAATCCCATAGAGATTGTTTATAATGCTTTTATAGATTATAAAGAATCAGAGTGCCTCCTATAGTAAAAAGCCATCCTATAGTAAAGACAAATTAGGTTTATTTCTGTTTATGATTAAATCGCTGTTTCTCAGGGATTGGGCCAGGTGCTACCTGCAAACTTAACTACAAATGGTTCTGTACTGCCTGTTTCAGGAATGGCAATCATGTTCTTGTTTCAAAAAGTCAATAACCATCTTGCAACCCTGACTTTGTTTCAAAAGGGTTGTTATGGCTACCTTGTCATGCCTGCCTGTTGGTATGCCCACCTTGCAATTATGTCTTTGTTTCAGGAGGTCATTATGACTAACATGTTTTCTCATATTCTGCTACTATAACCCTGCCAATTTACCCGCCAAATCCCCTATTTGGAAATTCCCTACTCTGGAGCTATAAAAACCTTGCCTTGTTTAATAAAATGCTGATTGGTTAGTTGCCAGGCAAGAAGTATAGGCGGAGTGACAAGAACAGGAGAATTCTGGGAGGAAAGATTCAGTCTGAAGTCATCACCCAGACAGAGAGGAAGCAAGATGTGATTGCCTCACTGAAAAAGGTACCAAGCCACGTGACTAACATAGACAAGAATAGTGGGTTAATTTAAGATATGAGAAAGAATAAATTAATAAGAATCCTGACCTACTAGGTCAACCAGTTTATAATTATTGTAGACCTCTGTGTGTTTCTTTGGAACTTAATGGCTGCGGGACTGGGTGGGACATAAACTTCTGTCAACAGATCTCTTCAATTCTGACGAGGAGGGAGGCAGGCAGTGTACATGAATTAAAAAAAAAATCTTGCTCTAATGAATTTGGCCATGATGATTTGGGTCAGTGGCCTTTCTTCTCCCATCTTTGGGACTCTCAATGGTTCTTCGAAAAGATAAGAAGCATACATTCTGTATTCAAATTCTACATACTCCACAAACACATGCAAAAAGATTTTATCCATAACCTAATTGTTATAGCTCTACAGCTTGCTGTAACCAATCAGCTTTTATTAGATATTTATCTGCCACTGTTTTAGCTGAACCTGCTGTTTATTTAAATTTGGATGGCAACTTATTGTGTGGACTAAGGAAAACTCAGAGTCTTTGAATCATAATGGGCAGCTTTGGAATCCCAGTCTGCCTATCTTCACACAAAATGGGTATTCTAAAGGAAGACTGGGGTTCAGCACTAACCTTGTGTATAAATTAGCACATGAAAGATTGAGCTGCACTGAGAACAGAAACTGACCTGACTTGAGAGAGACAAGAAATGTTGCAAAAGGTTGTGAGTGTAGAAAGAGTATAATTGAAGAGTGTGTGATCCGTTAAAACATTATGGATTCCTCTTTCTGCTCCTATGGCCCAGGGCCATCAATCTGGCAGATGGCGTGGAGACATCAGAAGTCACCAGAAAGATACCAACCCTCGAGCTGAAGGGCAAAGGACAAATGGAGATCTTGATCATATCATCTGAAGCCAAGTCTTTCCACCCAGGACCAAGTGAGAGGTATTATTCTACAAAACACAGAGTTCTATGTCACCTGAGGATGTTTCTCTACTGATGCTAGCTTCTTTGACATCTGTGGTGTCTCTGAACACATCTAACCAGCTCCTGTCATGTTTACTAATGACGCAATGCTTATGCCTGGATTTTTGGACCATAATAGATTCATTCATCTATCTGAAGTAGGTACGGTGTTTAAACTTGAATCACTTCCTATTGGTATCAAAACATTTTTATTACTATTAGAAGATGCCAAAAGGAAAAAGGAAAAATCAATCACCCTGGTGATCATGTGTTTATTGATTGGAATCCTCATGGAACATTTGCTGCTAACTGTTCTTTGGGTAATAGTCATTGATTTAATTGTAGTCAGTCAGTTCTATGGGATGCATGGGAATACATTTACAAGACAGGGGGAATGTATTTAAGTTTTGATGTTATGCAGTTACAGCAGAAAGTTTTTGATACATTTTCACGTTGATTACCAGGCATTTCTTCAAGGGTATGGCTGATGAAATAGCTGAAGCTTTAGAAGGAATGGACCCTTGTACCTCATGGTAGAGTATAACAAAGAATGCTTTCTCTGGTCTAATATTATTCATTGTGTTTATTATTTGCTTACTTATAGGGTACTTGCACATTAAGTGACAATTAGATTTGTCAACATCCTGAATCAAAACCACTGTGGATGTGCTGTATGTAAGAAATGAATAGAATTGTGTAAGATTTCCAAGAGCTTGTGAGGAAACTTCAAGTAAACAAAATGAGAGTCTTGTAACCTCTGTTCCTCTGAAACATGAGTTGTTCCGGGCATATGGTTCTGTGCTCCTCCCAGTTACAATAATACGAGTAGGTTTACTTTAGGTTACCATCGACTTACCCATTATTGCTCAGAATGATGCTTCCAAGCATGAGTTGCCCTCCTAACTCTTTTCAGCTTGAACTAATGTGACCTTGAATTGTGACTGCATTTAACTTGAACTCAAGTGAAATTTGCTTACATGACCTTCAGAATATCCTCAGAATACAAGTTGTCTGATGCTCTGAATAAAGTTGGCTGCTAGATGAGACTTCAGTCCACCTCATTTTTATATTCCTTGCTGTTGTAAAAAGGAACGGTGGACCCCTTCCCACCACCCAGCTAGCTTTACCTGAAATAATTACACAGAAACTGTATTCTTTTAAACAGTGCCTGGCCCATTATATCTAGCCTCTTCTTGGCTAACTCTCACATCTTGCTTTAATCCATATCTAGTAATCTGTGTATCACCATGGGATTGTGGCTTACCGGGAAGATTCTAACCTATGTCCATCTCAGGCCAGAGCTTCATGGCGTCTGCCTGACTCTGATTCTTTCTCCCAGCATTCTGTTCTGTCTACTCTGCCTATCTAAGCTGCTGTCCTATCAAAGGCCAAGGGAGTCTCTTTATTTGACCAATGAAAGTAACACGTAGACAAAAGGCCCTCCAACATCACCATGCTTTCAGATTCATGCTGCTAAATGGATCAGTAGCATATCAGTTTCTTAATCTAGAAATACCTGATAACAAGTCTCTACATATGCTTGTGAGCGACAGTCTAGGCCAGTGGTTGTCAACCTGCGCATCCTGGCCCCTGGGGGAGGTCACCTAAGACTACTGGAAAACACAGATATTTGCATTAACATTCATAACAGTAGCAAAATTATGACTATGAAGTAGCCACAAAGATCATTTTTTTTTTTGGTTGGGATTCACCACAATATAAAGCTGTATTAAGTTTTGCAGTCTTAGGAAGGTTGAGAAGCACTGCTCTAAGTTATGTTGAGCTGTGAAAATCGACCTTAATTGTGACTGAGTGAAAACAACAATGCCATTATTGATCTCTCTCTGTCTTTTGATTGTGAATGTGCTATGCCTAGGTACTCTAAACCCCTACCACTTTGACTTCCTTGTCCAGGAACTGTGGGCTAAAACAAACACTTTTCCTCCCTTAAGTTGCATATTTGTATGGTGTTTTGTTCTAGCAAAAACACTTGTCAATTGCAAAAACACTACAATGGAAATAGAAACTGAGAAATTAAGGTATGATTTTATTATATTATAGATCTGAGAAATAAATATGTTTCTTCAAAAATTATTTACTTGGTGAAATGCCCCATTTTAATAGTATTTTATTCTGATTCAAATGAAAGATGAAACCAATGGTTTGAGAACAAGTAAGGAAACATAAAAAATAGTTTGAAGATTCACCACTGTCCATAATTTCAGTAAAGGTCTGTTTTTCATCCTCAGCACAGTGGTATGTCTGACCCACATTTCTCTCTAAATCAATACAGGATCCAGTAACCACCGCTGCTAAATCTCATAAATTAGAGTCACAATTAAATTAAACATTTTGGGGTTTGTTTATACTTCCATTTTGTTCTTCTGATTTTCCAAAAACTTTAGATAATTTATAAAAGACCCCTTTCCTTAAACAAAATATGACCAAGGAAAATTTGATTTTCTAGTCCAGTCTGAAGTGTTTCACAATATACACAAATCACTTCAAATTTCTCATTAAAATTAAAATCCAGTCTAATAGACTGATTATGGTTTAATCAGATTAAATGTAATTTAAGTCATAAGCATAACTATTTTTTCATAATATAATTTTTCATTAAATAAATCTCATTTTTCAAAGATGTTATGCTACAATGTCAGTTACTTTGTTCTTTGTATGACTCTTCCTGCTTAGTACACTCATGTTTCATTCCTGATGGTGAATAAAGAGTAATGGTTAGCAAGGCATTTTCATATTGAGAAATTATGAATAAATTAAAAAAAATGATTGGCATATTTCTACAAGTCTTATGCTTTCTTTCCCAAGTCTTAGTTTAATTAGTAATGAAAAATATGAAAGGATCAGAAATTTGATTATCATATCAACTCTTGCTTGTAAAATGCAATTTCAGTTACCACAGAAGCTAGCAATGCAAAACCAAAGCCATCAAGCAAATGTGTAAGTTCAGAAGCAAAGAGTCAGTTGATTTCTTGTCACTTAGGGAAAATCTGTCTTAACAGATGGATTCTGCTCTCAGCCTGAGGCCAACAGACTGGGTGTTGTTGGACCATGACTACTTGCCATGACTTTGTCCTTCCCTTGTCATTAATGTACAGCAGTTTACTATTCTGGAAAAGTAAAAGACTAAGGTGACTGAAATTAGCTATGTGGAGCCTGCTAAAAATGTACAGGAAATGTGAATAAACAAAACCTCTGCATTTACTTAGCATTCCGGATTATTACCATATTACACGGAGACTATACATAAAATTATCTATTTTTGATCAATTTTGTCTTCTTTTCAATTTTTCCTGATGTATACACTTATTTCATATGATGGTTACTGTTATTAATCTTAAAAATTTCAATATTACAGAAATGATAAAAAGGATCTACCTAGAAAACTTTGCCGATTAAATCATGCTAAACGTGTTTAGTGCATTATTGCTGGAGTCCTTCGTCACAAAGTTCTTAATTTCCAGTCAAGAATATTTAGCTAGTACCAATGTAAAAGAGTAAACTAGGTGTTTTCTTATATAGGTCTACTTTTAGTCTAAATAACAGTGTTTATAATTAATGTAATCAAATGGAAAAGACATTTTAAAGTTTGTTATGGTGTTGACTTCCTTGCTCATGTTCTCCCTCCTTCTGTTCCTCATTTGGACCTTGGGAGCTCAGTCCATTGCTCCAATTTGGATCTCTGTCTCTATCTCCATCCATCGCCAGACGAAGGTTCTATGGTGATATGCAAGATATTCGTTAGTATGGCTATAGGGGGGCACCCACCCACTGAGACGGTGGGGCTGATCTATTAGGAGATCACCAAGGCCAGCTGGACTGGGACTGAAAATGCATGGGATAAAACCGGACTCACTGAATACGGTGGACAATGAGGGCTGCTGAGAAGCCAAGGACAATGGCACTGAGTTTTGACCCTACTGCATGTACTGGCTTTGTGGTAGTCTAGCCTGTTTGGATGCTCACCTTCCTAGACCTGGATGGAGGGGGGAGGACCTTGGACTTCCCACAGGGCTGGGAACCCTGACTGCTCTTTGGACTGGAGAGGGAGGGGGAGGAGAGTAGAGGGTAGGGAGTGGGGGGAGGGAAAAGGGAGGCGAGGAGGAGGCGGAAATTTTTAATTAAAAAAATTTAATAAAAAAATAAAAAAAGTTTGTTATGGTGATGGGCAATACTAGCTTTAGTATGCAGGAGGCTGAAATGGGAAGGTGCTAAAGTCAAGGCAAGCTTGGATTGCATCACAATAAAAAACATTTGCTTGAAACATTAGTAGAATGTTTATAAATGTTTATAAATCAGCTATTTATAACATATTATAAGATATTAACTGAGGTTGTGTTTTCCCATTTTCTTTTTTCCTTTTTTCTTGTTAGGAGTAATTTTATTTATTTCTTTTTTCTGTCTTGGCATATTTTTCATTGAGTAGGGAGTTGTTCAGGTTCTATATGTTTGCAAGCTTTCTCTTGTTTCCATTATTATTGATACCTAACTTTAATCTGTAGTGATCTGATAGGATACAGGGACTTATTTAATTTTCTTGTATCTGTTGAGACTTGCTTTGTTTCTAAGTAAGTGGTCAATTTTGATGAAAGTTCCATAAGATGCAGAGTAGAATGTATATTCTTTTGTGTTTGGGTGAAATGTTCTGTAAATATCTGTTAAGTCCTTTTGATATATAATGTCTCTTAGGTTCGGTATTTCTCGGTTTAGTTTTGGTCCAGATGACCTGCCTACTAGTGAGAGTGGGGAGTGAGAACTCTCCCACTTTAAGTGTGTGAGGGATAATATGTGTTTAAGCTGTAGCAGTGTTTCTTTTGCAAATGTGTGTGGCATTTTGTTTTGTGTCTAGATAATAAGTGTTGAAATGTCACCTTGTTGGATTTTTCCTTTGATGTATATATAGTATTCTTCCATATTTCTTTTGATTAGTTTTGGTTTGAGGTCTATTTTGTTAGATACTGGATTGATTACAATGGCTTGCTTCTTGAGTCCATTGGGTTGGAGTACCTTTTTTTCAACTCCTCAACCTGAAGTGATATCTGTCTTTGACATTGAAGTAGATTTCCTGGATTCAGGAGAAGAATGGATCCTGTTTTCACATCTAGTTTGGTAGTCTGTGTCTTTTTATTGGGGAATTGAGACCATTGATAATGGAAGGTATCAGTGACCAATAATGTTGATTATTTTCACCGCAGAAAAAAATAATGACATCTTCAAATTTGCAGGCAAATGAATGGATCTAGAAAAACACATATTGAATCAGGTAACCCAGACCCAGAAAGGCAAATATAATATGTACTCACTCATAAATGGCTTTTAGACATAAAAAAAAAACAGCCTACTGAAACCCAGAGAAACTAGAAAATAAAGAGGACCCTAATAGAGACATACATGGATCTACATAGGAAGAAGTAAAAGACAAGATATTCTGAGTAAATTAGGAGCATAGGGGTCATGGGAGAGGGTAGAAAGAGAGAGGGAAGGAAGGGGATTAGAGAAAAAAATGTATAGATTAATAAAAACAGTAAAAAAAGAAAATAATATTCATTTCTTTTTAAAGAACTTTTGTCAGCTTCATATAGGCCTTTTCTTTGTGCTTTAGCTACACTGGAATATTCAGGGCCTGCTGTGGTTAGATAGAGGGGCTCTCGTGGGGACATATTTCCCTGCCTGTTATTGATGGTGTTTTTACACTCTTGTCTAGGCATCTTGGTTTGGGGTGATTATAGGTCTAGGTGTTGATTTCTAGATTTGTTTTTGTTGGGTGGGTTTTTTTATTGCCTTGGTTTCTGTTTCCTTTCTGGATTTCTGGAGAGTGTGAGGTGGTGTGCTATCTATTTTCCTGTCTACTCAGCTGGTATGTTTACAGGGAAGGATACTCGGATGAGTTGGAGTGGGTATGTTGGTGAAGTTTTGCTAGCTCTTGGGGATAGTGTCATAGAGGAAATAGAAAACAAAAATTTTCAGGCTACAAAACTTGGGGTGAGACTGGGGGTAGGTGGGTGTTGAATCTCAGAAACAGTGGGCGAGGTGTGAGTCTCCCTTTAGCCTACTTGTTGCCCTGAGAGCAATGGTTCTTGGATTAGCAAGAGGGCCCCGCTAGGGTTGGAATCTGGGGCCATGAAACAAATGGGGTGAGGAAGATTAGAAGGGGAGGATCTGTGGGATCCACCACTGATAGGAAGGTGCATGGGGTCACAGAAGTCTTCTGAGTGTGTTCTACTGTAGAGCTGGGAATGGGACTAATATTTTCCAACAAGTATTATATTTTTAAATATTGAACATTGAGATGAGAAAGTGCTGCTGGAGATTGGCTATTGAATTCTCAAAAAAAAAAAAAAACCATGTGCTGAGGGCTGGATCCTAATGGGAGCTGAAGCACCATTAAAAAAGTGAAAGTGAAGTTATTTAGAATTGCTTATTCCTGTCTCCTCCATCGCTTCCTGAATGCAGTAAAACTAGCAGCTTTCTCTGCCTCTGATCTCTCATTCTAACAGGCTTTTCACAGGCAACAGAGGCAAGTAACCATGGTGCAATTTCTGAGACCATCAATCAAAACAAACTTCTCCTAATTAAAAGTCTACAAAGCAAATGGAAACCTAACTCAGGATTGTAAAGAACATGGGCTTGGGGTGGTTTAAGCATTTACTCTTTTCTTTGATTCTAATTCATTCTGGAATTGCCCTTGAATTTGATTCTCATTTGAAATATTTTTATCAAATAGAAGCAGCAAATTTACAGTAAGTAGCTCAAAGTATGAATAAAGTATTTAGAGCATCCTGTCTGTATCCTTTGGGCTTTGCTTTGTACTGATGGGGGTAATAAATTTCAAGTATTTGCCTGTAGCCAATGCAATAAATACCAAGAAACAGAAGTTCAAAGAAATGCCATTTAATCTTCATTTAGGATTCCTGGAAGTGACTGTCTATACAAGTTGATAAGTAATTTAATCATAGTACATAGTATTTTAAAAGTAATGTAATTATCGTAGCTTGAAAAGCAAGAAACATGAGAGATTAACTATTTCAACTTTGTTCACCAAGAACTTGATACCCAGAACTTATAGATGGATACTGGACAGTCAATAGGTATATTCTGTATCATATTTACATTTCAGATAAAGATAATGTAGATGATAACATATTCCGATGAGTTAAATTATTCTGGATGTACTAATGATGCTTATGTACTTTTGTGTATCAATTAATAACCACAGATCTTGTTCAACGAATCTAAACATCTATAATTTCAAGAATCATTCAGTGTGTGTGATGCAAGCCACGTTGCTTAATATCAGTAAATAGACAACTATGGAATGTAATGATTTTCAAAATGAATGCAGTGATAAATGAGCAAAATTACTCTCTTTCTCTTTTGCACAGAGTCACAAAAAGCCCAGACTGACCCCAAACTTGTTATGTAACTAAGAATGTCCTCCTGTCTTCACCTCCCAGGTACTGGGATTACCAGTGTTTGAGATAATGACTTTGGTATATGAACACTCTCTTTCTTACAAGCCAGCTTCAGATTCAATTGCCTTCTTTTCCTTTGCAGTTCCAAAGAGAAGAGAATGCCACTTTAAAAAGAGAAAATGGGAAGAGCACAGAACAATTCTTATGCAGTCATGAGTACTTAACTGCAAAGGAGACATGCCTGGGAAATATTAGTAAAATTGCATGTTCCTGCAGTCTTCCTCATGGGAGCTACATAATGGGACCTAGGATCTAGTTTTCAGAACAATTTCTGGTGATTCTGTTAACCCAGTTTGAAAGCTTGGCCATGACCTGCTCCATGAGCAAGTTTCTCAGTGGTTCCCAATTCTGATGTATGAAACAAATGTGATTCTCTATCCCTGCTTTCAGAGGCCCTGAATCCACCCATCTGCAGATCAGCTGGGGTCTGAAGATGTAGAAAGTTTCCAGGTGATGCTAATGATGGTTTTCAAGGATTGTAGTTTGGAAACTTTCGGGGTAGACTATACTGTGATAATCTTTGTAGAGGAATCACAGTAGAAGGCTTCAGGGCCTCTGTGACATCTCAGCTGGCGTTTACACAGCTGTCTGAGAAGGATGTTCTCGACTTTCCTTTCTACCAAATATCAAGGGTGCTTCTGTTCAGTAGAACTTAAACTGGAGCCTCCTGGTAATGATTTAGACCCATGGAATTTCTAAATTCTATCTGTTGCAGTGAATGGCTATGACTCTAGTTTGAACCAGCTAAAATATAACCAGCTAAAATATACTTGACACAGATGCAGAAAGACGTAGGTTTTGATAGAGATGTTTTAAAAAGATGCTTTAATGTCTAAAGAGAGGAAAAAACTTTTCGTGAAGTGATTGCTATGAGGCCAGATTGAACAATATGGCTGGGAATACAGATGCAAACTGTATGCTTAACACAATCTGAAAAGGAGTGGTCCCTGAAGGAAGTTATTGTACATTGTTGATTTTAGGGGATGGGGTAGGGCTGGACATTATTTTCTATTTCAATACACTCAATTACATATTGCACAACAAATGTGGATAGGTAAAGACTCCCCTTACACATGAAGAGTGGGCTTCACAAGCAGAAATAGATTACAACAAATCTGTGTTGGAGACCTAGAGACTTGAAGTGAATAGGAAAGCTTCAACAGAGGACACAGAGGAGAGCAGGTGCCATATCCTCTACGCTTCTGCAGAGGAATACTCGTAAAACACATAGAGCAGTCATGGTAGATAGTCTCAGGAAATAGAAACAGCAAAAATCCCTCTTCCTCCCATTCTAAATGCCCCCATGAAACTCAAAATCTCCCCCATAGAATCTGAGTGTTCACAAAATTCATCGAGTAGTGATAACCTTTCATTTTAAGGGACAAAATGAAACACACCTAAAATTTTATACCTTCAATTGTGGGGTTTTTTTTTTGAGACTCATTTCTATGTCCTCTGTACTTTAATCATCACTGGTATTCATCCTGCCGCAAAACTGTCTCTGGCACAATTTCATGGTTAACAGATTTAAACAAATCTGTAGCGCTTCTGGTGAGCATGACTTTCATGTTTCATGCCAAAGCAATCTGATCAAGTGTGACGTGGTGCGGGCTGATGCAAGCAGCAGACAGCTTAGGCCAATGAAGTAAAGGCGTGGGATGGCAGCCCTCAGCGGAGGATGTTCAGGAAGGAAGACACTGCAGAGGCAGCTCACCAGTCACAAACGCAAATAGTCACCAACGCTAAATCTCATCTTGGCTCTGACTATAATACTATTTTATGCTTCGTGTTCTAAACTAACTAAAATTCCAACAATGACATAGCATCCCAGTTGTCTGTTTTTACTGTTTGTATAAGGGCAGGCAGTCTGACTGGAATCACAGGATTCCAAACCTGTGGGAGGAAGTCTGAATAGTACTGTGTTCTTTTAGTTACACTGATAAGCGCATGCATACACACATATACATGCATACATTCACTCGCATGCATACATACACCATGCACAATCACTTCATTCAACTTCGTAAAAGAAAAATGTATTATCTAATTGCCATGGCCAAGTTCAAAATGTTTCTGGATATTTGTTGTAAAAATTTATTTGTTCTTGCTGTACTTACACTTATGGCATAATCAAAAAGCTGTGGAGCCTTTTACAAATTATATTTTCTCTGTTTTACTCTTTTCATCTGAAAAGATAAATACAATAATATTTATTTCAAGAGAATATTTAAATATTAAATCAGTACCTTTTTCTATGTCTGTTTCATCACATAGGCAGGCAGTCAACCACACACTACACACACACACATGCACCCTCGCATGAACCGTGCCAAACACATAAAAGGACCTAAGACTATTATTATATACTTTAACACTATCTAAACTGAAGGAGTTTAAAGTAGTACCTAGAATCTACATGCATTTTCTGTGTGTGAAATGGCATAATAGTTGAATTAGTCATAAGCAAGTCAGGGAAAAGTATATCCATCTAGTAGATAAAAAATATATACTATAAATTCTAAGATTAAAAATTGCTACCGTTGTGACCGGAATATGTATTTTCGAATTCCAACTAGGATCTTTTATTCCATAATTGAATAACTATATGAATCCCAGAAAAAATATTTTCAATTTTTCATCTTTTGTATGAAAATTCTGTTCCAAATAACAAATACAAGATTATTTTCAAAAGAAAAAAGTAATTTAATGAGATCTGATTTGAAGATGCTTCTTTCCCATTTTCGACATTTTTGATGGAATGAAAGTAAATATCCATTTCTGTGTTCTGAGATTCTGACCTAGACCGTTTATTTTTCAGATTATAATCAGACTCTTTAGCGAGTGGTTTTCAATGACAAGTGTTTGCCTTTCTCAAACTCAGAGTGAGGTTTCTTTGACACAGCAGTATTTATTTTGTCTCAGAAGAGCAGTGACTAGGCTGACCTTTCAAAATGCTTCAAGATTGATTACAAGAAAACAGAAACTTCAATAAAATAAATAAAAACTTTTGAGGGTAAGATGAAATATACAAGACGTAGATGAAGTATAGCTGGGCATTGAAGGCCTAAAAGAGCACATGTTGTTCCAGAAATGAGGTACTACCTTATTATTTCTTTCATAAGACAGAGTTTTTTTTTTCCCATTGGAAACTTGAGCTTGCCATTGGTTAAGACAGGCTGGCTTGGCAATGAGTTACAAAAATGCCCCTGTCTCTCCTCTCCAACACTGGCATTATATCTGTGAATTACCCATATATAGTATTCTATATGGGTGTTGGGGGTCAACTCAGGTCTTCTTGCTCATAGGACCAACAATTTACCAACTGAGCCATCTTCCCAACCCTATTTTATTATCTATCTTATTTTTAAAATTTTTCCCTTTATCATTTATTTGTAGGAGTTACTTTACAACAATTCTATTGTGAAGTTTTACTTATTATTAGCTTAATTATTTTGATTTTATGAGGTATTTTCTGAATTTTTGCAATACACAATTATGTAGTCTACATTTAATTGAAATTAAATTACACTTAATTGAAATTAATTGCCAAATGATTCTTCAATGTTTTTCTTTCCTTTTTCTTTTGAGGCATCTGATGTTCCATGTAGGTACACGTTTGAATTTCTGGCTTTATATTGTTGGTTTCATAACTTCTGGAATCAGTTTGAATTACCAATGCCTCCATTTGTTAGATAAAGTCTCTGCAAACATGGAATTGAGAGATTACTGAGCTATTACTCCTAAACAGACAAACAAAGAAACAAACAATATAAAAGAGAAACAATGAGAAAAAACATCAAATGTGGAAACAGCCTACCCCTTACATCCTAGTAAATTTTCATCTTCTTCATAATACAAAAGAGGAAGCAAGGATGTTGAGTGACTCATCTCATTTGTCCACTACCAGAAACTGAAGTGGGGAATCAAACTTAACCCAATAAACTCTGAAACTAAGAATTCTTGCACTGAAGCACATGACTCGCTCAATGCCTCTACAAGTCACAACAACAAGTCAGAGCATCATCTTTGATCCGATCATACTCATACAGAAATGCATCTTTTTGCTGCTTTGTGCATGTCTGTGTAGGTCAACAAAAGTGATGTACCTATTTCAGATCTACACAAAATATTGATGAACATATTAATGTCAAGATCTGGAATCTATAAGTAATGACAGTTAGCTGGGTCTGTTTATAGTGCTACCAAGATGGATTTATTTATTGATTTTTCATATCACTGAGTTGTTCTTCAGCTAAGATCTTTTTTTAAAGATTTTTTTTTTAGTTTGATGCTCCCTGGGGTGTTTTGTTCTTCTGAGGTGGAAATTGTGAGCAGCTGGAAAACAAGCTTTTTAGTGTTGATAGTTATAAGACATAGTTATAAGACACTGAGTCAAGTTGACGGACCCCTGGAACTAAACCTTTCGTGTTGGAAAGGGAGGATGTCTCTGCAAACACTGTGGCCAGAAGAGTGCAGAGGGTCAATCCACAAAAGACAGACAGGGAGCCCAGTGCAGCATGACTTAGTGTTGGCTCAAACTTTGAAATTCTGACCCTGAGAAGTTTATTTTAGGCTTATTTAAGCACAGCACAATTTGTTGAACTTTTTTCTGATTGTAGTTTTCCATGTGTACAAAAAAGCTTAAGACATGACTGCATTAAAACCCTTTGTAAAGAACAATTGATATCTTCCATAAAGATGAGTTCTATACATTGTCTACATGTAATATATCAAAGATTGGGTATAGTGAAAAACGTCATCAGGTTACTAAGCACCTCAGTTCCTAGCCTTCTGGTCAAGAAACAGGTTATAGATTATATATTTCTTCCTTTGAAGAGATAACCCAGCATGGTTAATATCCTGGTTTCACTGGTGCTTACTAGCGAGCACCAGAACCTCTGTGCCTCCTACACATTTAGGGTCCAGACCCTTGAATTAGATTCTCATGGGTTCAGTCATTTGCTTATGCTAGACTCCTAGTGCTTTGACTTGTGTTTGCTAATATCATGGCACCAAAGAACTATGAAATCCTTAGTCCAGAGTAGCAATCAATTATGTCAGTATTGGTAGCAGTCATACCAATTAATGTTACAGCTCTCAAGCTTACTGGGACCCTCATCCTTCAAGGCTGGGTAACTCCTGGGTATCCTTCTAGTAACCAGTATCTATAGTCTGTCACTCCCCATGTTTCACATTTTGCATATTGACTGTCTACTTTCTCTTATCTTATCTTTATTTCTTACTCCTTCCGGAGCCCTTGGTAGAGACTGTCCTTGTTCCTTTCGCCCCCCGTCTTCTCTTTAAGCTACTACCTAAGCTCACTTGTTTTTGATAAAAACCCCAAGTAGGCAATAAATGATGGTCAAAGTACTGCATTTGGGAGAGTTGCTCCCAAGTGATTCAAAAACTAAGGCAAACAGCTTTGACTGTATTCAAGAGGGTGTGTTGTATGCGAATGAAGGGAAGAATTTATATCAATCATAGCATGGCTTATTGTTGTACCAACTACTATATTCTTACATGTTTATTGGAGAAGTGCTACTTTTCTATTTTGGGTGACAGTAGTTGCAGGGTCATGTAGCTTGTCTTGCCCTAGAATGCTGACTTACACTATTGTCTAGAGTGGTTGTGATTTGAATCAGACCTGCGGCAGCATGACCAAGGTTTCAGCGTGTGGTCCTTACAGCTGGAGTGTTCTCAAAGTGATCTTAAAATGTTCAAAACAGCTGTGTTGCCATGATGGAGATGTAGCTGGTTGTCAGAGAAAGAGCTACTTGCTGACAGTTCTAAAACCATGATCCATGAAGAAGAGAAGGGTCTTTTTCCCATTCGAAGGCATGAGGTGATTTCACTCATTCACATAAAATAAAAACTAAAACAATATAGAATGTGCATGTAAGAAAGACTGAAACAATGTTCAACACAAAGCTACCACTCTTAGCAATATTTATTAATGCTGTACTTTTCCTCCAGTGGTCTGGGAATACTGTAAAATTAGTCTCTCTTTCTCTTTCTTTCTCTCTCTCATAAGTCAATTTTATTCTTAATGTCAAACAATTTGACATTTATGTGACTTCTAAATTCTTACTACACAGCTCTCAGTAATTGTTTTATAATAATTAAATTTCTATCATTGATAAAGGGAGCTAGACAGGACCTGAGGGATCAATTATATGTTTACCTTATATTTCTTTGAAAATAATAACCATATCGATGCTTATTCAAGTTATTGTAGTTCTGCAATCATCTCTCTGCTATTGTTTATCTGAGGTGTTCTTCCTTTTCTGACCTTCCTCAGATGGTCAGTGGGTTTTGCTCTCATGCTTTCGAGTGCTCTGCATGATCAGCTCCTGTCAACAATAGGGCCTCTCAGCACAGTCAGCTTCCTGATGACGTCATTGGTATAGGTGTCATACTCTTGAGAAAGTTTCTTTTCACTTTACTTCTGGTTTAATGACTTTTTCCATCTTCTTAATAAGCTAGACATTAATTAATATCATTATCATCAACTTTTAACAAGACTATTCCTAAATTGATTAATTCTGAAGTCAGTTTTAGTGTGAGCTGTGGATTACCATGAGAGTTCTCAGCTTACAATCTTGCAACTCTAAGTTCCACGATGACCCTGTATGGAAAGGCAGCTATAGAAATAAAGGTCCCTGAGAGAACATGTGTCAGAAAAAGAACTGTATAATATAGTCATAGAGCATTCCCAGGGGGAGAAAGTGGAGGAGCGAAGTCTTTTTATTTCTCCTTAGTTTCTCTCTACCCAGTAGCTGGCCTCCTTGATTTGATTTGATCAGACACACGTGAAATGTGTAGACCAAGGACAAATGCTTTTGTCAGCAAAATAAAAACATTTTAATCATGTAATATTTTTCCAGTTGTAAAAATTTTTTTATTTATAGCCAGCTTCAAAAATCTACAATGTATACACACATGTAATTATATAAAGTATGCTGTAACTAGTTCTTAAGTTTATGTTACCAACACAGTTATATAACCTCTGTTCTACTTTACCTGAGATGTTCGTTCTATATTAAAGTCTGTCAGTGATCTGGAAGTAAACAGACTTGAATGCAGGAAAGTCCAAGATTGTTTTTCATTTTTATTTTTTTGTCTTAACAGACCTTCTTAGCACATTAAGTCTATTTTCTTAATTTTCAAATAATAGGAAAGTTGAACTTTTAAGACAAATAGTACCTATTGTCAATAGTACACCAAATGATAGATAACCCATGAGATAGAGAAAACAAAAGTATCATAAGAAATAGAATCTAGTGTAGTTCGTCCTGGCCTCCCAACTAGCTTAGCCCTGAAATTAAACCTACAGAAACTGTATTAATTTAATCACTGCTTGGCCCATTAGCTCTAGCTTCTTATTGGCTAATCTTATACATTAATTTAACCCATTTCTATTAATCTGTGTATTAATAGAAATTAATTAATAATACTAAAGTTTCGACATGTCTGTCTCTGGGCGGCCCCATGGTGTATCTCTGACTCTGCCATTCTTTCTCCCAGCATACAGCCTAGCTTTTCCCGCCTAGTTCTGTTCTGCCCTTGCCATAGGCTCAAAGCAGTTCTTTATTCATTAACCAATTAAAGCAACACAGAGACAGAAGGACCTCCTACACCAATCTAGTAAATTGCTTATCATCGTAGAACATCAGCCAGTAGGTACCGGAAACAGATATCCATTGATCCACGTTCAGTAGCTGCTATGGTATTTTCTCATTTGTATATTTATTGTTGCTGACATCATAACAGACATTTAATTCTCAGTAGTTTACTGGCACAAACACCTCAGCATTTAATTCTGCCTTGCTGAGTATGGGATTCCGAAGGACACCATCAAACCAGAATACTATATAGTTTGCTGTCTTCAACTCTATACATGATGATAAGGTATAATCATTTAGTAGTCTCATTAAGTTTATCACCCAAAATATAATGAAAGATTATGTCAAACTTGTCTCCATATATTATTTTCCTGATCAAATTTACCTCACACGACCTTTTAATTTTATAAACATGAAACATCATTAGTTTCTCTTTAAGTTGTTTAATTAATTATGATTTAATAAATATTAGTAAACACTAAACTTCAGGCCCTGTAATTGGGACTGATGACATGAGACTAAAAAAAATCAGAGCCACAGCATTTAAAGAGTCATCATATCTATAAGAAAAAGTCATGCAAAAGAGTATATAGGACAACAGATGAAATAAAGTGCAAGTCTATTAGTGAAACAGATGGCAGAAGAATAAAGTAAAGAGGACGTGACTCTGTGTGCAAGAAGTTGACAGGTCTCTGAGAGAAACTGTGATTTCAATTATATTTTATAATAGGCTCATCAGTTTCCATCTAATCTGTATTTCTATAAATTGGTGATGGCTAGGGAGTTATTGGGCATGAAGGGAGTAACTGTGGTTGAGCATTTCTCTTGAGGAAATATATAAATAAGCCAATGGCTATCATGTACATGTAGATCTCTATGTTAAAAAATTCTTTATAGAATGGTTGCATACCTCTCATTCCAAATGCTCTGGTCAATCAAGAAACAGTGTTATACCACTATCAATGTTATTGACAATATCATTTATATTAGATACTTTCATAAATAATGGCCGATTCTTTAAACAGAGGGAAATCTGTAATATTGAAGGGTAATTTGTAATATTGTAAATATTATAATATTGAAGGGCAATCTGTAATATTGTAATATTTAATATTCTTTAAACAGAGGGCAATCTGTAATAGAGAAGGCACATAAAATAATGTTTACTGTAATAGTCTCACTAATAAAGGCACAAGATAATTACGATAACATTGCATTGCATAGAAAGTGTCACTTGTTTTTGTAGCTTTTTAATAGACTGGCTAATAATTTTTCTGAGTTTTCCTTTATTCTGACAGTGTCTCTCTATGTACACCCTAAATGGGATTTAATCCAAGTCAGCAATTCTACTGCCTCAATCTCCCAACTGCTGGAATTACAAACATGCACCAACTGAAATAATTTTATTTTATGTTTACATATACGCTACAAGATTTAGATAAATATTGCTATTTTAAAGTAGAAGCAAAGAGAAATAGAAAAATAACCACACATTTAAGAAGTAAAATAAGAATTAATTGCAGAAGGGGTGTTTGTGAACAAAGTAAAGGTCTATATACAATCCGTTGGACTCACAGTTGAAAGAAGACAAAGAAATGTCAATCATGGGTCTTGTGTAGACGAGATCAGATATGCGAATATTCAGAGTCCACAGAGCACTGAACACCGCAGCTTTCCTACTACAGGCACAGCAGAGAACAGCACTTGTGAATAATTATAGGAATCTATAACTTCCATAGTTAGAAAAACATGGCCAATCATGAAAAATTATTAAATAGACTGTTGTTTATTTAAATGACAGAATCCTTAGTGCTGTTCTAAACATAGTTTAGGGGTTGGAGATGTCACTCAGTGTAAGTATCTATGGAGTGGTTATAAAGCTCCAACAAAATTTAATCCTTAGCGTGTGTGTGTGTGTGTGTATGTATAGATAGATAGATAGATATAGTGTGTATACACATAAAAAGATAAAAAGAAGAATATGATTTAAATGTGTACAGCTATAGAAATGATGAGAATAATTATATTTTACACAACAACTTTTGAATAAGAAATGCCTATGGCACAGTTCAGAAAATACCAAGAGGCCGGGCGGTGGTGGCGCACGCCTTTAATCCCAGCACTCGGGAGGCAGAGGTAGGCGGGTCTCTGTGAGTTCGAGGCCAGCCTGGTCTACAAGAGCTAGTTCCGGGACAGGCTCCAAAGCCACAGAGAAACCCTGTCTCGAAAAACCAAAAAAAAAAAAAAAAAGAAAATACCAAGAGGCTTCGAGGGAGATTATTTTTCTCTGGCTACTATTTGACCTGCTACCAAAGGCTGATACAAAAAATAGATCATATGTATCATTTACACGTATTTTCCAACATGTAGGCATTTGTAAATATGCAACATATAAGTATAATTTTTCAGCCCTCAGACCATACATGTTTGTGTCTTTCCTTTTAAGAGGTAACAGCTTATATAGGAAATGGTTCCCTACCAGTTTCTACTAAAGTTTCACTAGAAAATACACCTTTATCTGTGCACTGATACCGAGGTTGTTTCTGATGTTCTACTACAGCAACAGTGCGGTCAAGTGCCAGAGTGGACCCAGTGAACATTTCAGTAGCTATTGCACAGTTGTCTTCTAAAACGGCTGTCAGTGTGTGGTCTCACCAGAAGTACCCAAGCCCACCCATTTCGCTAGACTTCTGCTGTTCTCTACATTTTGGTTTCTACTTAAATAAATGAAAATTTATATATTGTGGTTTCCAGTTTTGTCAAGCAAATTTAATATTAAATATGTATTTCTTTTTTGGTCAATGAATAGTAAATATTCTTTATTTATATTATATAGCTTTCCTCTTGATTTCATTCCTACAGTGACCTTTGTTATAACTTTTGTTTAATGATTTGATCTTCAACCTTTTCTGTAGCTTTTATGTTTATTCGTTGTAAATGTTTTGTATATAGTGATATGATAAATATTTCATAGTTTGTTTTACAATTTCTGTAATTTCCTCTGACTTAATGTTTAAAGGACACTAAACTATAGGAAGGGCACCTCTTTGGTTTCTAAACATCATTTATTAGAGAACCGATTTCCCCTAATTACATTAAACACATGTGTCATATATTAAAGTGACAGAACTGTGGAGATATCTTGGCTCTGGTCTAACAAATAAAGCTTGCCTGCAGAGATCAGAGGGCAGATCTAGGCACTAGTTAACCATAGAGGTCTGGAGGTCTGTATAGACAGACAGGAAGTGATATGCTGGGCAGAGAGAGGAATAGAAGGCAGGAAGAGACATGAGGTTGTCCCTTTTTGCCTGAGGAGTTGCAATGTAAGAGTTAGCTGTGGCTTGCTCCTTTCTTTCTCAGATTTTGTAGCATTTGCTCCGATATCTGGCTCTGGGTTTTTATTATTAAGACCAATTAGGACTCGTGCAACACAGAACTTTAAATAACTTTCTGCCTTTTACCTGTCATTAACTTATATGAATATTCCTTCAGTGTCATTATAGCATTTAAAATGCATAACTCTTTACAAACTAGTATTTCCTTCACTTTCACAGTGCATGCTAATACTTGCTTTGGTTCACTCCTTTTTTATGTTTTTTAGTGTTTTACAATACATACAATGCCTTAATGCCAAGGTTATCGGAACATAATATTGTCTTAACAAAAGTGTTAAATGAAATGCATATTCTCATTTCATTAATTAATTTTATGTTTTTCTTACTACAGATCAGAACTTTAGCCTTTTGCTTTGTTCCCTATGGTTTGGGGTCTTCTGCTGGGTTCTTTAATTCTATAGTTTGAAATTATGACATGTGTCCATTAGTCTCAATAGTATGCACAGAAACTTACGAGTTTATTGCTATGCATTAAATTCTGCAGTTTTGAACAGACACATAAGTGTGTTCATCTACACTTCTGGCATAGAATATTGACAAGTTCCTTCATCAAGTGCAATATAAAGTATTTGAAAATCGCATATTTTCTCATTTAAATCACAGTTTGCAAATAACAGCATTGGTCTTGCATGCATATCTTCACTGACATCCCCTCTCAGAGTGACTTAATCAGAATCTGCATTTTAATGGAAACATTTGGAATTTATCTTTTCTTACATTTGAGGAGCATTTTGTGGATTTTTTAGACCTATTTTGAAAGTGATAAAAACTAATCACTTAAACAATTCTTAACTTATGAGACTTATGAAATTAAAATTTTGATATGATATAAAAACAATTTATATTCTTTGTTGTTGTTTACCCTGTCCTAAATATTTTTACCTTAAGTTCCTGACCCCTTGAATTAGAATGAGTATCTGAATACTAAATAAGTTCTATTTTTTATAGTCATCATTAAAGTCGAGATTTTTATTAATACTATGTACAACAGTTGATCTCCATAGAACCAAGAAACAGAATAATTTATTGTTGTTAATAGCTAGTACGTTGGGATGCTTTCAATGTGCTGGAAATGTTTCTAGGATATTTTCTGGCCTTGCAATCCCTACAGGGAAACTAGGAAACCAGCACAAAGGCACAGAAAGCTGAAGCAATCTTTTGCAAGGGCATGCAGCTGGCATGTGGCCCGATTCCAATCGTATCTGTGTGAATCCCAGTCACCCTGTGTATGGTTGACTTCATTTTCATTCCGTCAGGTGATGGCTGTGTGAAAAATTCATGGCATCTTTTATTTTCTATTCAGCTTTCTCCACTTAAAGCTTATGACATAGAACATGAGAATTTCTTTCCATTGACAGGAGCAAAAATAAACATATTTTAGTATATAAATAAGCATAAATAAATAAGCCATAAGCATAAATAAGTAAAACGCGCTTATCTAGCCTATTTCTAAATTCTTTCAGAAACCTTGGGGGATGCCTCACGGAGGCAGGAAGCTCTTCACTTTCACCCTGAGGTGGGTGGGACACAGACGCATGATTGATGAATAGTGTGGACAAGGCTGAGAAGAAGATGCATTTGGCTTCTTGATTCCTCGAGAAAAACAGGCAAAGGCTGATTCTTCTGCCACATAAGGAATACAAGCAGCCCATGATATAGAATGAAGCGTAGATCATTTCAAAGAACACCATGATTTGTTAAGGAAGGGAACCCTTCCTTTGTGTGTCTACGTACACATATGGGAGGTTGTTCCTAGCATTACTTTCTGCTTTTAATTCAAGGGTTTAGTAGGATAAGCATAACTAACAAGAACTAAGAAGCAAATCCAGTTCAACCGTCAAATGCCGTTAAATCACGCCTTAGGTAGACTTGCCTTTATGATTTAATATGCTTTTGGGAAATTCCAAAACTTTATTTGAAAAGTGATAAGAACAGGGAGTGGTTAAAATACCCACAACTTGCAAATTATATGTAGAATATTTCTAAAACCATTGAATGTGTTTTTCCTTATGTTCCAGTAATGGGAAGGATGAAAAATTCCCAGCTACTGACTTCATGTTAGCAAACTCCAATTGACTCATTCTCTTTAGTTGCTTAATCTAAATGATTTCTCCATACCAGTTTCATAAATATTGTGCTGAGTCTTTTTCCTAAGGATTAAAGCAAAATTTAGTGACACATTCCAGTTTTGCAATTAGGGTAAAGGGCATATAAGTTGCAAAAAAAAATATGATAGCATTTAATGGTGTGACTTAACTGTGCAAACTCCATGGAGTGATCTCTCTCCAAAGTGCAAAATGTTGGTTCTTAGGGGAGTGACCAAACTTCAATGTATAAATCATAGCATAGTTGATAGCAAACATATATGTGTGGTGTTCATATTTCATGGGAAGTTATTAGGGAAATATTGTCTAAAATACATTGATGAGGAAAAACTGTTGAAAAGCAAAGATTTACAACATGTCTCCTTCCTGGTTTTAATCCCTACAGTAAGACACAGAGCAACAATTAAATCAAGCAAGATCAGCTCCTCTCCCAAATAACTTAATCATCTTTGGCAACAAGACACTTTGTATCACAGGCACTGGGCAAAGAAAACATGTGGGTTTCTTTTCTGAGCCTTAGCTGTCATGAAAGATAGAGCATAACCTACAGTTGCCTTGTGAGGTTCTAGATACAGAATAGCTACTGAAACCATCTGGCTTCTTTTCAACGTGTGTAGTATACCTCTGGGGCTTGGTAATTCTGTGTGATCCCGAATAAGAAATTGTGATTCCCAGAAATGAGAAAGAGGTACGCAGCGAGAGGCATGCTCACCTTATCTCCTGTGAGTGCCCTTTAGATTCGTTCTGTTATAGCCAGATACTGAGTAAAACGTGGAGGCTTAAAAGAGAAAGGATGGTTGACTGATTCCTTGGTGGTATTCAGCATATTGTAAGACTTAAGGTTTTATGTAGGGCATGCGCTGGACAAAAGTATAATGTAGGGCTTTCAGTTTTTGTCCTCAGAGGGGAAAAAATTACCTTTTTATGTAAAAGTTTCCACCATTTTCCCTTTTAGTCTTGTGCTCTGCTGAGATGGCTTTATCTAGCGCCCACAGCGTTAACCTTTTTTTCCACACCGCACATCCCTTTCTTCTTCCTATGGCTGCCAAATGATTTAATGTCCCTTTAAACCAATTTTTTGAATTTGTTCAATATATTTCCAAAGTTCATGTATATGTATCTCTAATTGGGAAATAAATATTGATTTGATTTTTTCGAATTGCATGTGTGTATTTACAAGGGCTGAAGTCTTTACATGTCACAGCCGGCATGTTGAACTCAGGGAACAATGTGTAAGTCTGCTTTCTCCTTCCATCCCCTGAGCCCCTGAGACAGATTTTATATTATTAGGCTTTGCATCAAGTCCTGTCACCCACTGAGATATCTTGGCAACTCAGTAATACTTTGTAATGCCAAAAATATTTCCTATTGAATACATATAAGAAGACATCTTATTTTTAAATTTTATTTCTTTATTGATTTTGCATATGTGTGTCAATGTGATATTGTGCATATTATGTGTGTGTGTGTGTGTGTGTATGTGTGTGTGTGACTCATGACAGCATGTTGAGTGCCCTGTTCTATGAGTCTCCTCCTTATTCCTTTCAGGAAAGGTTCTGTCGCTGACTGAAGCTGGAGCAAGAATGGAACCCAACAAGCCTCAGCAATCTTCCTGTCTACTTCTTGCACATGGCTAGATTTATAGGTGCACATGTCTACAGCCAGTTTCTGTATGGATTCAGGGACGTACTCTCTGGTGCTAATGCATGCAAAGAAAGTTCTCATACCCTCTAGGCTAGCTCTCCGGTTCAAGCATCATCTTTTGGCATAAGTTTTTTCCAAGTACCCCTAAAATAATTTCCTGCGGTTTCCTCCATTCTTTATTAAAGCATAATACTTGCTTCAAGAATTATTTCTTTGTCTCAGTAATAGTCTAGAGTCTAAAAGTTATCTAGACAGAGCATAATCCCTCCCTTTATCGTCTCTACACTTTGGTTTCTTGTGTCTCATTTATTTCTCTGAAATCATTTTTCACGTTTAATATAATTTCCTCTGGTATCTGCATTAGAATGGGGTCTCATATTTTATTCTAGCCAATGAGAAGATAAGGCCTAAATGATGATCTTACTCTTCCATTTTCATTTTTAATTGAACATAGACTCTTCTCTCATACAGTGCATCCTTATCACAGCTCCCCTCTTTCCACCCTGATGTGGGAGTGTCATATATCAATCTGTTGATTTCATTGGTTAAGTAATAAAGGAACTGCTTGGCCCTCGTAGGTTAAAACATAGGTGGGAGGAATAAACAGAATAGCATACTGGGAGGAAGAGGAAGTGAGCTCAGACTCGACAAGCTCTGCTCTCTGGAGCAGAGAAGCCATGCTCCAGTCCCCCGGACAGACGTGAGCGATGAAGCTCCAATCCAAGATGGACGTAGGCTAGAATCTTCCCGGTAAGCGCACCTTGGGGTGCTTACACAGATGATTAGAAATGGGCTAGTCCAGGTGTGAGAGTTAGCCGAGAAGAGGCTAGATATAATGGGCAAGCAGTATTTAAATGAATACAGTTTGTGTGTTGTTATTTCAGGCATAAGCTAGCCGAGCAGGCGGCCGGGGTGTTTGGGGACGCAGCCCCGCCGCCCTTATTTCAACACCACCCCTCCTAACTGCCCCCCCTTTCTCACCAAGATCCATTTAGCCTCTCTTTACCTTCAAAAAAAGAGCAGGCCTCCAAAAGATGACACCCAAACATGACAAAATAGATCAAGGAAAACAAGGTAAAAGTCCTCATATTGAGGCTTGACAAGGCAACCCAATAAGAGGAAAAGAGCCCAAAAGCAGGCAAAAAAGTCAGAGATTCACCCTCTCCCACTGTTAGGAGTCTTAAAAAACTACCAAGCTGCCGGGCGGGGGTGGCGCACGCCTTTAATCCCAGCACTCGGGAGGCAGAGGCAGGCGGATCTCTGTGAGTTCGAGACCAGTCTGGTCTACAGAGCTAGTTCCAGGACAGGCTCCAAAACCACAGAGAAACCCTGTCTCGAAAAAAACAAAACAAAAAGAAAACAAAACAAACAAAAAACTACCAAGCTAACAACCACAACATACACAGAGGACCTGGTACAGACTCATGCAGGTCCCGTGATTGCTGCTTCAGTCTCTGGGAACCCATGTGAGCCCTGCTTACTCGATTCAGGGGGCCATGTTCTCCTGGTGTCCTCCATTACCTATGATTCCTATGTTCAGTGTTTATCAGTGGAATGTTGACTTACACTGTGCCACCCAGTCACATGTAGGAAAGTGCAGGAGGGAGCCACTTACAGGGAGACCCGAGAAGTCAGCTCCCTTTAGTGTCCTCTTTTGTTCCTTCTTGCTCCTGCCCTTTGTTAATTGTAATGGTCTCTAACATGGCTTTAGTGTCACTGATACAGCCTAGGTTGGTTCCTACTATAATTAAAGTGTTAGGAAAATTAAATATCATATATTTGTTTTATGAAGTGACATATTTTTTAAAGTACATAAAAATGTAGCTTAGTCTACCCTACTGTATACAATTTTACCTTGAAAGGTGTCAGTTGTCCAACATGGCTGGAAAGTTGAATTTGCTAGCAAACTTTAAAATGCAACCTGATGTGACATACCTAAGGATGCGTCCAGTATTTAGTAGAATTTTATAGTTTTCATATTTAGTATTAGATAGCTTTAATTAAATTTATTTATTTTACTTATCAACCACAGTTTCCCCTCCCTCCTCTCCAAACAGTTCCTTCCCCCATCCCCTTTCAATCCCCCCACCTATTCCTCAGAAAGGGTATGACCTCCAGAGGAAGTCAACAAAGCATGGCATAGGCATATCAAGTTGAGGCAGGACCAAGCTCCTCCCACTTTGTATGAAGGCTGAACAACGCATCCCAGCACTGGGAATAGGATCCAAGGAGTCAGCCCAGGCTTCAAGGACAGATCCTGGTCGTACTGCTCCGGTGCCCCACACATAGACCAAGCTACACAACAGTTACCCACATGCAGAGGGCTTAGGTCAGTCCTTTGCAGGCTCCCTATATGTCCGTCTAGTGTCTGTGAGTTCCCACAAGCTCAGGTCAGCTGTCTCTTTGGGTTCTGTGTCATGATCTTGGCCCCCCTCCCCCTCTTGCTCATAAAATCCATCTTCTCTCTCTTCAACTGGAATCCCGGAGCTCGGCCCAGTGCTTGGCTGTGGATCTCTGCTTCTATTTCCATCAGGTACTGGATGAAGGTTCTATGAGGACAATTAGGGTGGTCACCAATCTGATTACAGGAGAAGGGCGGTTCAGACACCCTCTCCACTATAGCAAGGAGTCTTAGGTGGGCTCATCCTGTGGATTCCTTAGGACTTTCTCCCAGGTGTCTCCCAAACCCAATAATGGCCTTCTCTATCAAGATAACTCTTTTGCTGCTTTTCCTCTCCTTCCCTCCCCCAACTCGGCCATCCAGACACTTCCTAGTCCCGTCCCTCAACCCCTCCCCAGCCCCCAGTTCACTAGAGCTTTATTTGAGCTGTTTTTACACCATGTCTCATTGACTGTAGGGTGCTGTGCCTGCTGTCTTCACACTGACCTCTGCAGTATGGTGTGCAATGCAATCAGTAGCACTCAGTGTGGCTTAAGGCTTAAAGTTAGATTTCTAATCCTGGTTTTACCTCCTCGTTTGTTTTAACTCTTCCTCAGTTTGGGCAAAATTAAAATACTATATCTTAACTGCTATGTATGTTCTTTGATGAATAAGTTACAAAGGTTATATTCTTCATATTATACAAGACAATTTAACTTTGTTTCTCTTTAACCTAGTATTTTTATTTTTCCCCTGACATTACCATAACTAGTACTACTCAAATTTTGTTCAACTTTACAGAATATCTTTTGGCCCACTATAAAAATTTCAGTGTTTGTATAGTTCTTGTTTTGAATATGTTTATCCACAGACCACAATGTTGTACTTTATGAACTAATTAAGCCCTTTCAAAATTTAGTGCTTGAGTATATGTACAGTTGATTTTATTCCTATAGTTTACCATGCTATTTATTTTAATTTATGATTATTTTTACTTCTCTCTTTTTGTTAATTTTATTTGATAGTTATTATCATTAGCATCAGAGTTTTTCTGAGTTTCATTTTATTAAAATTTCTCTTTCATTCCCCAGGTATTCAAATTCATATGTTCACTTTCTTTTAATTTATTTGAAAAAAAAGCAGCATCATTTCTTTTCTTAATAATCACTAGACTTAATTAAACATCATTTTGCAGCATATCCCACTGGGGAAGGCAATGACAAGCTATTGAATAGGAGAAAATATTTAAAAATCATGAATCAGGTTAGGAACTTATATTTTGAATATAAAGAACACTCATACCTTGCTAATAAAATACTCCCCTAAAAGCAAGCAAAAGTTTTAAATAATCATTTCTCCAGAGAGGAAATGCTGAGTAAGCACATAAAAAGGTGCAACAGTGCCTAACTACATAAATCATAGAGCAAAGGAAATCAGAAGCACATGAATATGATAGTTAATAGGCATCAAGTATTCTATACTTACAAATAAAACAGATAATAGCAAGTTTGGGTGAAGATGTGGTATACAGAGTTTCCCATTTTTCTGCCTTTTGTGGTGAGGGTAGGCACTGAACCCATGACCATATGAATAGTACACATTCATCCTCTGTCACCAACATACAACCCCAGCTCTATGATATGTACATATGTACATCAAATTGCAGGTTTTACTCATCACTGTTTCTTCGAACAAGCCATATGATCTTTAGAATACTGGCTCTCCAAAGCATGTTTACTGAAGCTCAGTCATTACTATCCAGAAACCGGAACTGCACCTAATAACAACTCAGAAATTTATGGAGAAGAAAATATATCAAATGTCACATCCTAACAATCCCATCATAAGGTAACTGTGTGTACCATGGCATGTAGCTATTGTTTTGTAGTTATTTATTCAAAATTATGGTATCTGAATCCACAGAACCAAAAGCCACAATATATGCAGTCGTTAGCATTTATTTGTTTGCACTGAACATGTTCACAGTATACAAGGTAGTTTCACAGTTAATGTGAGTTTCCCTGCCAGTGAGTATTGGCACAGCAAGCTTCTCTGAATAAAGAAAGTTGTATAGTTATCAGGAAATATACTTCATTCACAATGTTGTGATAGGAAAGCATTAAAATAGATTATGTTAAAGAATAGATTATTAACCAATAATATCCTAATATATTAAAAATATGGTTGCCTTTAAATAAATTCAGGTACTATTCATAATCTTATTTTTGCCTTAGTTAAGCTTCTCTGCATGTAACCACTAGCATGTCTAAAGACACAGCAAGGCGGCAGCCTATGAGAGGACTGTGGTTCACTGGGAATCCTCTGACAAGGTTTACATGTAATACATTTTCTCTATAAAACTTCATTTTTAATGACTGACCTAGTTAGAGTTTCTATTTCTGTGAAGAGACACAATGACCATGGCAACTTTTTTTTTAACTTTCTTTTTGTTCATTTTTTTTGTGTCTTTCACATCATGCATCTCAATCCCATTCATTTCCTGTCCACATGACCTGAAGTTGCAGAATCTCCACGGTGACACAGGGCAACAACAACAAGGATATTTCAGAGGCATCCCAGTGAGGGCCCAGCATTGATAGTGTAGCAGAAGCCAGAGGCCTCGAACCAGACCTAAGACTCTTTGCGATGAACATTTGCAATAAAGATATATGGACAAAAAGTATTTACTGAGTGACTTACTGTGTCACACTACAGCTTCCATGATGAGGTTTTCCCCCCTTTTTTCTCTTAAATGTTAATTTATTTTATTTGCGGGAAGAGCAGAGGGCATAAACGAAGGAATAGAACACTCTCCAGAGAGCTCTAGCTGGTGAGGAGCAGGGAGAGCTCTCCTACTCTTACGACCACACCTATCACAGATAGCTAGGAGTAGGAGGGAGCATCGCTCCATCACCCAAACCACCATATGGCAGATGAGGGACAGAGCCAGATCTCCCATGCTCATATCCTCAGGGTCAGTTCACTGGCTCCAAGTCAACAGGGTCAACTTGCTGTGCTGCTCAGGTGAGAAACAGGGCCAGTTTTCCTGCATGCTGTAGCTGGTGAAAAGGAGGGTCAGCTTCCTTGTTCATCCCAGCTGGTGAGGGGCAAGACATAATGGGGGGCATCTCTCACCACGCCATACTGCTACATGACAGCCAAGTCGTGGGGACAGTTCTCCATTGTTCACTACTTTGGGGCTGGCTCTCCCTCATGCCTGCCAAAAGGATCAGTTCTATTGTGCTACCCAGATGAGGTGCAGGGCCTGTTTTCCCAAGTGCTGCAGTTGGTGACAGGCAGGTGCCACTCTCTTGTTCTTCTCTTATGACCTCAGGACCAGGTATCTCACCTCCTCAGACATAGTGGACAGGGAAGGTAGAAGACATCTTGTCCCATCCATGTTGCCATTTGACAGATGAGGACCTAGGACTGATCTTCCACACTCACGTTCTGAACTGGCTCACCTGTGCCCCATCCACAGAGTCAGCTCTGCTGTGCTGCCCAGGTGAGGTACAGAGCCCATTTTCATGGGTGTTGCAGCTGGAAAAAGGAGGCGACTCTTCTAAAGGAAATATTTAATTGGATGGCTGACAGTTTCAGAGGTTTATTATCATCATAAAGGACATGGGGGCATGCAAGCAGACATCATGCTGGAGAAAAAGCTGAGAGTGGAGAAGGAGCTCCATCTTCATTCTGCACGCAACAGAAAGTTGTGTATCTCACTGGGCATGGCTAGAGCATTTATGAGATCTCACAGCCTGCCTCCATGTGACACACTTCCTTCAACAAGGTCACACCTACACCAACAAGGCCATACCTCCTAAGAGAACCACTGGCTTTGAGGGGCATTTCCTTTCAAACCATCGCAATAACTAAATTTACAATTCATTCCTTTTTAGAAAATAGTCAATACATATAGTATGTAGCCAGTTTCTACTGAGTATTGCAATTTTATGGTATAATAAAATTTTTATAGTTAACTGTCAACTTATCACCATAGGCAATACACTCCTGTTGGAAATACACACATCAGACTTCTTTACTTACGGCTTTGTACATATTAAAGCCTGACATGCTTTCAATTTACAGAGGGGAGAAAAAAAGTTGAAGGCATCAGACATGAGCAGTGCTAAGGGAAAAGCAGATCTGGAAGATGGGATTTCAGTTAGGTTTTGCATAGGTTTGACAGCTAAAGATCCTTGACTAGGATTAATGTCAAGACATTGCTTTAGAAGGAGCACATAAACATTTACTTTTCAGTTAGTACAGAAAATAGCAACAGGCAAAAGCATGCGAGTGAGACTGAGTCTGGTGAAGACGAGTGACGCTGGGTCAAAGCTTTCTAAGGAAATATTTGTTTCTTTTGTGTACACCATGAAGATAAAGAATTTAATAGAATCAAGTGGTTGAGCAAGGTTTAGAACTGGGACTCCAAAGATGTCAGAGAACAAAGTTGCTAGTCTGAGTCTGCGTTTAGTGCCTAGCTCATGTTCACTAAAAGAAAAAAAAAATGTCTGCCAGAGAAGAAAGACTAAATTGGTTTTCAAGTGATTAACCTTGACATGTATAAAAAAAATTTTTCTTTTTCACCCAAGGAAAAAAGCATCGGTTAGATTAAGAAAACATTTTAAATCTTATTTTTATGTAATAAAATATTTATTATTCATGTACATACAATAGCAAGTATAGAAAAACTGTGTACACAGCTAGCACATGAATGCATTAAATGGAGCAGACAAGCAAAGTGGGGAAAGGATCAGAAAGAAGGCAGAAGATTTGGGTAGGCATTGCAGCCAAGCCTTGGTCACTCTGGAAGCAGTTCCGCCAACTCTGGCAGAATCCTAGAGTCCAGTGTGTTGGAGATTATTTTCAGAGGTGACTTTCCGTGGATTCTATTGATTCCAACCACTTCCAAAATGAATGACTGCCTTCAGAGGCAATTTAAACATCGTTTCTAGTTTGTGTTCGTATTTGATCCTAACACAAATACTTTAAAAGTTCACTCAGATTGTCATCATTTCTCTGGGATTTGTTTCTTAGTGACTCATTCCTTCAAGAAATATTTATGAGCTACTTCCAGAGTGTTACTACAAATGGCCAACTTGTGCTTCCCTTTAAGAAACTCACTTATAAAACCCATCTTAGGATAAAATCACACATTTTTAACCTTAAGTGGTATCTATAACCATTTTAAGTTAAAAAATAGTGCTAGATTTTAAAAAAAAAGATTATTTTTTTTTGTTGTAGAGGGATTACCATTTTATCCTGTCATTCTGGAACTCCCTGACTCCTATAAAATAAGCTTTACTATGAGGGCAGAGCTACTTTTAGGTCACGTTAGAAAATAGCTTAATTATTAATCAAGGACATTCATCACGTAGCTCTCATTGAAGGTGGAGTTGAGAAGTAGGGCCCAGAGTCTAACACTTTTCCCAAGGTGAATTCTTATTTACTTTAGCTTTTCCAAGTAAAGAAATAATACCATAATGATATTGTTTAGACTGTGTAGGTCTTAATGTCTTAATAGAACTCCATGTTTACTCTGGTTTTCATAAGTCAACACATGTATTCTTTATCACTTAGGTTTTATTGTAGCTTTGATATTTAATAATTCTGTTGTCAAAATGGGGACACATTTCTTCATTCAAATGAAACAATACCAGGAACCACACAATCAAACCCAAAGTAAACATATTTGTCGAAATTAGTTATTACCTTTCTCTAAAGAACAAAGTGGGGCTGTAGGACTAAGAGAGCTGTTAGATATGAGGCACTGTTATTGTCACAAGCTGTGGGAGAATGTAATTTCAGTTTTTTAAGGGTTTTATTTTTATTTTTTGAAATGTGTGCTGGACATACATGTTCTTTAAAATATGCATTTAGTTTGCTTAGCCATCTAGTCAGTCTGATGACAATATTAAATTAGGGTGGAATGGTAAATATTTTGATGTCAGAATTTTGTTGAAAATGAAACGCAGGTAATTCAGGCGTTTGAGTGATTGAGTTATGTAGTTAAACCTAGAGGGGATAGAGAAGCAGAATGTTGGCTACAGACAGCTTTATATGCCAGCACCCGTTGTGGCTGTTGCGCTGAGGGAGGGGAGACTATGGTCAAATTGCCTCTGTGGCTTTCATGTCTTCCTTTGGTGTGAGCCCATGGACAGCAAAGTGAAATGTAAACAGTATTATGAGCTTAGAGAACACAAATAACGAGAGTCATGTGCCAGGGATTTGTTTTTGCTAGCTTTGCATGTTTTACATCTGATAAATTCATTCCTTTATATAATGTATTTTACTCGGTTGGTGGCTCACTCTTGGTAAATCGCTTTCTCTCCCTAAATCCCACTCTACTTCCGCGTCCCTTTTTGTTCCTTTCTTCTTTTGGTGACCTGAACCAGGCAAGTTCACAGCACTGCTCTCTGTCTCCCTTTCCCGTCCAACCATGCAGGAGTGTCCTGGCTGAGGAGGGGAGGCAAGTACATGTGTGACACTCAGGTCCTGTCTAGGGCTAAACACTCAAGACTAAATCTCTCTTCGATTATTTACTATTTATGTATTACTTTTCTCCACCTTTGCCTTCTGAAGATCAATCTAGTGGTCCCATGGATACCAGATGTTACCACTAAATGAGAGACCCCTGTTCACCCTTTTTTGTCCATCTTTCCCTAGGTAACTATATGGAATTTTAAGGTCCACTATGACAACATATATTTTTTATAAACATTTTCATGGTTTAAAGTCAATTTGAATTTTTTTTCCAGCAAATCTTTCTTTCACCTTTTCTTTTATATTTTAAGTTGGAAATGTTTCCCAAACCTGTTGAATTGATGTGTTGCCCATCGGTCACTACTCTATCATTGATGTGGCTGAAGTGTTGTTTCATTCTTTAGCAAGAAACTGACAACCCTTGATTCCCTTTTTCTGCTTTCCCATGGAAATGGCTGGACTTGGCCATACCCATCCAGGCTTAGCAGTTAGGGAGGTAGAGCACTGACACTCAGAAGCCACAGCGGAGGCAAGGCTGGCCTCGGAAGATGCCTGCCAGAAAATATGTTCAAGGTTGGGCCATAAATAGTCAATCTGTTTCCTGTGTAATCTTTAATAGGAGCTTAAAATGGACCTTTAGAAGACTGTGTGGGTTGAACAACAGGAAATTTTAACCCAGTCATTAATAGCTAATGAGCTGAACTGCAGACAACTATCCACGATCAGTCACAGAAATGACGGGAGAAAAAAGCCAGATCAAGGCAAGGTGGGAGGTGGCTGTTTCTGCAACTACTTTGTACTTCTGCCTGATGTAGCTAATTCTAGCCACAATTTACTGCCTCCCTGGCTTTGTTTTTTTATTTGTTTCCCATATCATAGAATATCTTTATAACCTTGTATGTATTAATATAGCTACATTTACTTCCAGCAAATACTCTTAAATTGATTATTGCTTTTCTATGGTGTTTTATATTATTTTCTCCGGATACAAGACATCCTAACTGTTCATTTTTCCATGCCGAGCAACCAAACATCTCTTTAAATACACCCTGAAAAGAAGTATGTATCTGCCAAATTTACTATATTTAGAATATATAGAAATAGCTAAAAAGTCTTGAGTGGCTGAGAATGTAATTCATTTGGTATAATGCATGCCTGAGAGGCATGAGGCCTTGGGCGACATCACCAGCACTGACTATAAGAGATGTGGTACCATATGCCTGTACTTCTAGCACTGGGGGATGAATGATAAATGCAGGAAGAGCAGAAGTTGCTACTCAACCCCAGCTGTGTTGTGAATTTGATGCCGACCTGAGCTACATGAGACACTATCTTTAAAATAAAAGTAAAAAGAACCAAAAATCAACACAAACAATAAAAAGATTTAAAAAGACATCTTACTAAAGACACTTTATTAAAATAAAATATGCTTAATATTATTGGCTATTGGAAGATTACTTTAATCACTCATTAAAGCTACATTGAGACAGTCCTAGATTTCTAGTAGAGCATTAAAAATTTGATTGGCTGAATGTTAGGAAGGCTGTGGAAAAGGTAAAACACACATTTCTGCTTGGTTTCTCTGTAGCTTTAGAGCCTGTCATGGAACTAGCTCTTTTAGACCAAGCTGGCCTTGAACTCCCAGACATCCACCTGCCTCTGCCTCCCAAGTGCTGGGATTAAAGGTGTGTGCCAACACGGCCCAACAGTTTGGGATTTCTTCAGTGATGCTATTTCTACTTACATGTTTTAAAATGTTTAAGGTTTCATTTCACTCCATTATCCATGCCACTGCTTGTGCTTTCCCAGTATTCACTAAGGCATTTATTTATACCTTCTTTTTAGTCTTTGAACATATTCAGGTTTTTGTCCTATACCTCAAGCAAATTGTATTTTTCCAGGGCCTACTAAAGCACAGTTACTGCCTTTGGAGGAGGCAGATTGTCTTGACTGCACGTGTTTTTGTTTCTTCTACTAGAATGGAGGTATCTGGAATTACAGTGATTGGTGTAGGTGTCTGGTCTTGTCGGTTTTGGGTGGGTTTTCCATCATTTTGTTGTGGCTCCAACACTTGCCTGTATTCTAGGCAAGTGTAGTGGCTGAGGAGTGAGAATGGTCTCTGGGTTAGCAGGGACAGAGAAGGATGGAGATGGGCTGAGAGGAATGAACTAGAAGCATGGGTTCTCACCAAGAGTTGTACATGTTCCCTTAAAAATATTTTTCTGTCTTGGCTTTTATTTTCACCAGAGAGCTAAAACAGCTGGATTTTCACCTGCATCATCTAGTCATTTTATTGTTTCCAAACCAGAGGCATATTCTTTCAGCCAACTGGTTTTTTGACAAAGTTGCCAGAAACAGACACTGGAGGAAAACTTCAATGAATGGTGTTGGTAAAACTAGTATGTCTCCAAAAGGAGAATGAAAGGAAGCCCTGTCTCTCACTATTGACAAAAACAAATACCAAATGTAAAAAGGACAAGATTACTCTATGAAAATGCATGCTGTTATAGAAAACATTTTACTGAATTAGCAAAAAAAAAAAAACCCCTCAGGCAACAAAAACAAACGTAGATGCATTATAATTTCTATGTTAAAAAGAAATACTCAACACAGAGCAGAAACACCACACAACATGGGAAAATATTTGACTCGATAGCCATAACATATTAGTATTTCAACCTACTGAATACAAAAAAAGTCATGAATAGATATTTCTCAAAATAAGACTACATATCAAACAGATATTTAAAAATGCTATTCATCACTAGTGTGTACAAGCCACAGAGAGAAATCCTCACTCACTCAGAGTGACTGTCATCAAAAAAAGAGAAAGGCTAATCACGAATAAGTGTGTGAAGAAATGGGGACTGATAGAGAAATGTACATCACTGTAGTTATCTCAGAAAAAGATTGGGAAGACTTTCATTAACCAATGAAAAGTAGAGCCAACAAAAGACCCTTAATAAATATTTATCCGAAGTAAATGAGTATGGGGAAGAGACATGAAATACACAATGGGATATTATTCAGCAACTGATAAGGATAAACATACTGAAATATCACACTACACCTCAAATTATGGGTCACTGAATTTGCAGAGCACCCCAAAAATATGTGTTCATTGACAAAGTCAACCAGTAACTTAGAGAGACTCATATATGGAAATACTAAGCATAAAACATAAGGAAATTTATAACTACCTGGGAACAAAATACAATTTTTGTATCACTGAAAGAATGGAATTAGTTATTGATAAGCCAATCCCAGAGAAAGAAAAGTAAACATGTTATTGCTTGAATTTTCTGCCTTTTCATGCATTAAACATTTGGTGTAAAGTGATTACATGCAGCAATAACTGCATGACAATAGAGAATTCCGAGGCTTCCTTCATTGTTGTTTTCCTCTTGCTATGTGGGTACACATATTTTGAACTTTTAACATCCTTTTCCTGTATAAGAATATTAACGAGAAAACTCCTCTGATTAACTGAGTTTCCTAAGTATGAGAGTAGTTTGCCATCTATCTTCTTTGGTTAAGGCACAGAATAAAAGGTGGCGATATCCCTTATACTTTGTGTGACCTCGCCCCTAAGTTAGCGTATTCACTGGAAAAGCTAGATTGCAAGTAGAAATTCAATTTCCAATTCTTTGAAAATGCATGTCACTCTGTTCTTTTCTGTGTCATCCAATTGACCTCGCAGCAGCCAAATAAAGGCAGTAGCGTATCGTCACTCGGCATACCCCGTAAGCTATCTGCACAGCAGAAAATGTAACACACAGATATAATTATGTTGCTGAAAAAATTACTGCTCGGAAAGATTTTATTTTGAAGAGTGAATATTACAGCATATTGGTTGAACAAAGGAAGTACATGCTTTAGATTTCATTTCTAATGTCTATGAACCTTGAGTAAATTTTAGCCTTGATGCAGCCAAAAGCATCAGGATGTGTCGTCCCCTTCTTTCTGTCTCTTAAAGATCCACAAAAGGAATGCACAAGGGCACTCTCATTGACTTACTGAACGCTGGACCATTTGTAAATTGTAGGTATCTAACCTTTGCTTTACAAAATACAGTGGCATATCCAAGGAAAAATTATCAGGATGAGGAGCTCGTAAGTAAATACATACTCATTATATAGACTCATAGTGGAAATGTAAATCATTTCACCTGGATGGATGCTAATTTAGTCATATCTATTAGTCATCATGAATGTAAAAATAGGTCCATTGCTAGGAGTTTATCTCATAAATGAGTTTCGGAAGTGTCCAAAGATACAGGGATATTTGCCCCCAGATTTTGGCAAATCCACAAAGAGAACCTATTTTCACTTGGAAGGAATAGTTTAACTATGTTAATTTTTGTGAAAGCCAGTTTATACATTAGCTAGTGTTCTAGTAAGCGTATTTGTCTATGACAGATATAAATGCACATAAATACCGATGTATGTATATTTGTATATGGATAGACACTTTTGCATGCGCATAGACAGAGTTTACAGTAAAGAGAAAAAATCCGTAAGGATGAGATATTTTCTTTTTCCCTAATAAATTCGTTTGTGTTTTAATATCAAGGGAACTGATTTGAAAACCATAGAGCATCTAATAACAATTTTAAATAAAGTATTATTCTTTCAAAATTTCCAAAAGTTCTTCAATCTCAAGATTCAACTTTTTATTATTTTGAAAATGTAACCTTAAATCGGTTTCATGGACAATGTACAGAAACAAGACGAAATAATAGCAGGATGGATGTACTAGAAATGATCCAACCATCAGGACAAACCAAGAAGAATAACTAGAAACTTAAGCAACAGGTGTAGTAATCTGGGTTTAAATAGAAAGATTATGTACTTATTTTTTAAAAAATTTTTCTAGAATTAACTTGATTCTTAGTTATGATTAATATGAGATTAATATACATTGTCCATTAGCGATAGCAAGCAAAAATTAAAAGCATGTTCTACACATTATAGATATTTATTAACTATTTGTTAAGTATTGATGAGTCTATATAAAGACCCAACTTCAACTTAAAAACATTTTATATCTCTCTCTACATACATATAGACGGGTATGTGCTCATATAGACATATTTGTTATAATGTATATATCTGTATATACACACTCATATATATATGTATGTGTGTGTGTGTGTGTGTGTATGAGCATATACCCTACAGATTTTGCCCACATATGAGTCATTTCTCAAACACTTTTATTTGTCAAAGATAAGTTTTGTTGACTCATGACTATGTTGAGTCAATTGTACTAATGGTCATCATTTCTAAGACCTTTCTGGCTAAGGCATGATTATTTGGAGAATGATTTTATCTGAATAATAATGTCACTAACAGTGAGTGAAGACGCAGAAGGCAGAATTACAAGCCTTTGTGTAGTAAAGATTTCACTCCCAAATATGCAACTGCTTGAGTGAGACTCAGAGAGGAAGATTTGCCTCAGAATGATAAGTGATCTAAAAACTGTAGTTCTGGAAAGTGAGAAAGTCCTAGACTTGGAGTTTCATTCTAAAGCTTTCCTCTTTAATGTTCCTCTCACTCCTCCTCTCCTCTCCCTCCATCTCTCTCCTTTTCTCTCTCCTCCTTTTCATTCTGTGTTTTCCTTGCCCAACACACAGACACTGACAGCTGATTCTATAGGTCCTCTGATCTAGTTTAATGTACAGTAGGATTTTATCAGGTCAACAAATATTTTCTCTTAACTCTCTGTATAGTTTGCAAGAGTCTCATCTTTTAAAAGCTACCAATAGATTAAACAGATTCTGATAAACTTGAAGTACAGAGCCAGAATTCTCATTTTAAAGCCAAATCTTTAATTTCTTCTTCAGTTCTCAGTCTCAATTTCTACTCTTCAATCCTCTTTCTTTGTATAAATAACTTCACAGGCTTTTTCACAAATACGTGAAGAATTCACACAGTCAGACTCGATAATGATCCTTTCCCACTCTGTAGCTAAAGAATGTTTTCTTTTATGAAAGTGACAGATCTGTTGGAGGGAATTTCTAAAAGTTCTAGGGCTTTGTGTCTCCCTCTCTTTTTTTCTATAATTATACTCCATTTTTAAAAACTTTTCCTCTGTTCTGGTGGTCAGCAGTTGCAGCGTGGTAGCCCAGGTAGATGTTGAGACTGATAAGCTTGCTGCCGAGTTGCCTGGAATGTGCCATGGATACCAAGTACAGCGGCACTTGCGTGTAGTATAGCAAGCATCTAATTATTTATGAGAAGTTGTATTTTCATTAAGAAGCATGTTAAAAACCTTGATAAATTGTTATTTTAAATGCTTTTTATACTCTATGATTTTCAAGAGATTTGTTCATTGATCATTATTTGAATATCTGGAGAGAAATTAATACACTTCATATAAGAACAAATAGATCTTACGTGTGCCTTGTTAGAAGGCTGATCACATATTCTACTTACTCGCCTTACATCTGAATTTGGATATAGAAATGAATGTTGGCTAAGGAATTTTTATCTTGTTATGCACTAAAAATTTGTGGCATGTTACCACTAACACATTATGCAACTGTTCAGATAAACTGGAATCTGTTTGGACTGTTGTTGGAATCTAGCTGAGTGGGACATGCCATACATGTAACCATGACTACAAATTATACAACAGTTCATAACTTTGCTATTTTCCAGTAGGATAGTGTTGGAATATTTAAATTACAGTAGTGTTCAAGTGTCATGTGGGAAGTCTGGAGAAATTACTCTGATCAATATTTATCAGCAAAATGTCATAATTTCTACAGTGTATTTCTTGAAGTAGAAACTGAGAAGTGAAGAGAGTCAGACCTTAGAAGAATTCATCTTTGAATCAAAGACATAGTAAGGATCTTCTGTATGTACAAATGGGCAACTGGAAGAGATTACAATGCAGAAACTTTTCTAGATACTTTCGTAGTTGCCATTACCATAGTGATGGTAACATGTACTATGAATGTGGTCATGCTCAAAAGGCGTGGCATCATAAAACTTTTATTTATTTTATTTTGTTTTATTTGAGACACATGGTCTCACTATATAGCCATGACTGATCTGAACATCAAAAGTAGACAACGCTGGCCTTGAACTCACAGTCATTGATTTTGCTTCTTGGGTGCTGGGGTTAAAGACAAGCACCACTAGTTCAGGCAGTTGAATAAACTGTAAAGGATTATTCATATTTGCCAGAATGCTTTACTAATATGAAATAATCCCTTGAGTATAAGGAATGCGAGTCTCCCAGAACATCCACCCTTTTTTCAGCTATGCTTGTTTTCCACAGTGATAATGGCATGCAGAGTGTATTTGTGAGCATCACCAGCAGCATGGGAAACTTCTGCTGTGTAGTTCATTGTTGACAGTTAATAGGTAGTGTTGCTGTGTTGATAAACTCAAAGCACACAGATTTGAAAGCTTTTGAGCACCAGGTGTTACCATGTCATCCAATGTACAGAGAAAAGACAGTGCCAGAGGACTCTTAAATCAGGTTAGCACAGGGGACAGAAGAGTCAAGAGGGAGCTGGGGAACAGAAGAGGCAATAGGAGCACTGGGCTCCTGTGCTGGTCTGAAGGACCTCAAGGAGAGTGGCACTATTAGGAGATGTCACCTTGTTGGAGTAGGGTTGGTCTTGTCGGAGGAAGTGTATCACTGGGGGGACATACTTGATGGTCTCATACGTGCTCAAGCCACACCTAGTGAGACAGCCCACCTGCTACTACCTTTTGATTAAGATAGAGCCAGCACCATATTTGCCTGAAAACTACCATGCTCCCCAATATGATGATAATGGACTGAACCGAAAATGTAAGCCAGCCCCAATTAAATGTGCTTTCTTTATGAGAGTTGCTGTGATCATGGTGTCTCTTCACAGCAACAGAAACCATAACTAAGACAGAAGTTGGTACCAGGGACTGGGGTATTGCTGTGAAGGGTCTGACCATGATTTTGTTTGGAGGCATTTGGACTTTACAAGTTTGGGTTAAGGAAGCAGTGGAAGGCTTTAAGCGCTGCTTATTGGCTCATCCCAGTAGGTACCCGGAAGACAGTGATACTAAGAGTGATTTGAATTGTGGTCAGCTCGCTCAAGATTTTCCAGAGGAGAAGAATGTTAGTATTTGTCTAGAAATCATTCTCATGACATTTTGGTGAAGAAAGTGGCTGCTTTTTGCCCTTGTAAGAGTCTGCCTGAGATAAAAGTGAAATGATTTGCATTAATTCCGTTCTCAAAGAAAATCTCAAAATAGCTTAGTGTTGAGTCTGTTGTATGGTTATTACCACACTCTTTTATAAATTTATAATAAAAAGGAGAAAGAAAATGTAAAATTTTAAAAGGAAAGGAGGACTAGGAAGTAGAATCGAGGTAATTCCCATGTTCAAGAAGATAAATAGATTAAAAAATGGAATAAAGGTAGTGATGACCTCAGGTCAACATCCCACTCACTAAGTTTCTTACTTGTGAAAAGGAACTAAAGGAAAGCTTAGAGCTGGGTGTGGTGGTGCACTTGGAAGTGCACTAACCTAGCATGTGGAAGACAGAGTATGGTGGGTCTCTGAGTTTGAGACCAGCATGGTCTACAGAGCAAGTTCCAGAACAACCAAGTTTAGGGAGGAAAGGAAATCATTGAAACCAGAAAGCTGGTAAAGAAACAACTGAAACATCTCTGAGTTCACATCTAGCCTGGTCTACAGAGTAAGTTTCAGGACAGCCAAACTTAGACAATGAAAGGAATCATGGAAAATAGAAAGCTGGTAAAGATGTAATAAAATGTAATTAAACAAGGCAGCCATGTTCCGGTCCCAGCAACCAGCAGGATTTGGCTGCTTGGTCACGTGGTTCTGGCTCTAGAGTCAAAGACTCCACAACAAAGGAAAGTTAATGAGCTAGGCATGTGTCCTGGGTGTCCTTAATGGAGGCCTAAAGAGGCTGTTGTGAGAAGCCGTGAAGGTCAAACTGTGAAGATGAATTGCCTTGGAGACCCTAAAATCATAGAGTTGTCAGAACAGTGGGATACCTGCTGAGGAGAGCTGCTAACAGGGAGTGAATCCAGACAATGAGAAAGAAGTATTTAGCAGTTAACAAAACAGAAAGGATTTGGATATATAAAGAACGTTTTGACATCAGACATTGAGATGCAGAGTTTAGAGTTTGCCCAGCTGATTTTCAGTCTTGATTTGATCCAGTATTTCCTCCCCAAACCCCATTCCCTACATTTTGGAATAGTAATGTGTATCTTTTGCCATATGTTGTAAGTATGTGATCTGTTCTGTTATTTTAATTTTTATAAGGGATTACAGTTAAGAGATTACATAAATCTCAAAAGAGACTTTGAATTTTGTGTTAACCCTTGATTGCTTGGTGGAGTTCAGGATTGCATCCATCTGGTTCTGGTCCTTCGGCTCTTGGCAGATGCATTGCTGTTTCTGCCTCATTGACTATTATAGATCAATTAAATTGTCTATGCTTCTTGACTTAATTGTAATAAGCTACTTGTACCTAGGAAGTTATCCATTTCTTTAGGTTTTCCAGTTGCCGTTTAAATATAAGTGTTCTAGGTAACTTTTGTCAATAAGACACAAGATAAAGTTATAGAAAAGTGGACCCTAAACTGATAAAAAGCTTCTATCACTTTTTCTCCTGTAGGCAATTCTGTAGGGCATTTAGGAAATTAATGGTTGATACAGCGGGAGAGCCCTGAGTACTGTGGGCAATGCCACCCCTGGGCAGGTGATCCTGATATGTATGAGAAAGACGGCGAAGCAGGTCATGGGCCAAAAATTTCCTTTTTGGATCTGTCTTCTTTTTCTGCTTCCAGGTTTCTGCAATGAGTGTGTACTGGCTCTCCTCCAAGTCGTACTATAAGCTGTAAACTGGAATAAACACTCTCTTCCCAAGGCTTTTGGTCATGGCGTTTTATCACAGAAACTGAAAGCTAAGGAAGACAAACTTCTTCCTTTACTGAGTACTGCTTTATTTCCTGGATCTCTTACTCTTCCCAGTTTGGCGGGCTGCAGCATATTCGCAATCTCAGCACACTTGAAGCCGAGGCAGGAAGATGACAAGTACTTTAGTATTCTGGCCTACATACTGAAGAACCTACATTAAGACAACAAAAGCAAAATTAAATTAAAATAAAAGAAAATATTTTTTTCTGCTCCTGTCATCATGAGAGAACATCTAAAAGGACCATGGGTTAGAAGTATAGAGACAGGAGTTTCATATTTAGCTTACACCCAGGGTGAACTTTCCAGGCAAGCTGCATAACAAGCCTCTCCATGACAATTTGCAAGGTTTCCAAGTGGGGCATCTTCATCAGGACTCTCCAAAGCAGATAAAGGCAAGAGAAAACAATGGAATCCCCATATACATGGGCTGTGAATCCAGGTTTCAGGAATCTAACATCCTATCAATTCTCTTGGTACTCCGGCCATCTTAACTCTTTCTCTCTCTCTCTCTCTCTCTCTCTCTCTCTCTCTCTCTCTCTCTCTCTCTCTCTC